>APFE030451668.1:110338-175334 GCA_000404065.3 Pinus taeda | reverse complement strand
TGAAATTTCTTAGTAATGGCTGAGAAAGTGTAACTTTCCATGAAAAATCTGGAAATGCTAAGTTTTTGCAAAATGGAGTTGCCGGGATGAAGGGTCTCACGGGGGGTGAGACCCGTTAATGGAGAAAACCTGTAAATTTCCTGAAAAAACCAAAATTTACCCAAATTGCTCAAAATTTCTTGGGATTTGTGTTGTGGCTAGGCTATTTAGTGCCTTGGTCCTTGAGTGAAGCCTCGGCCAAGATATGGAGGGTATCGGGCCTCTTTCTCCTTTTTTGTGCCTTGGCTAACCGCCTTTGGAACATCTTCATTTTTGCCTTGCACACGTGCATTCTCGCCCAATAATGGTTCTTCATGTTTCTCAGAAATTTCTTATCTTGGTTGGCCTTAGCCAACAGCCTCTTTGAATGAGCATTGAGATGGATAAGCATAGCCTCTCAAGAGATAAAATCCTCCCATGGGATACCCTGCTGTTTTGATTGTTTGAATGCTGTTTCAACTATTTGAGATGCTGTTTCAAGGGGACAAATAGCACAAGGGAAATGTTAGGGAAGGGAGACTTTGAAGGGAAATTGGGAAAAACATATGAAATAGGAGTTAAGGGAAGGAATCATGATATATACCCCATCACATATATATGATTTGCAAAGGCTTTATGAGAGGTAGGGTTTAGGTTTAGTTTCTTGATTTTTAGGATAGGGGTAGGGTTTAGGGCTTTTGATATTTTTTGGTAGGGAGAATGAATAAAATGATGAGGGAGGTGAAAGTGGGGGTATAAAGGATAACCTTGAAAACAACAAGACAAACCCAAGTTCAACCAACACTTTGACATTTTTGAGCAAATATGCATTGGATTCATTAGTTCAAAATGATTGGCTTTAAACCACATTCACATGCTTTTCACACTTTGGCAAACAATGTATTTTCATGAGGAGAGGCCTACTTGCAACCTTGAAGCAATCCAGGGTTGTTTGGCAGCTTACTAGCGAAATCTGGTGGAGGAATTCCCAACGGGTCTCACGCCTCTGACGGGTCGCGCCTATGTAATTTTCACACTGCTGGAGGTGCCCTGACGGGTCGCGCGCCTCTGACGGGTCGCGCCCTTTTACAGGAGGTTTTTGGGGGCCTTCCCGGTGTTGGAATCAGGTGCAGGATAGCTCGTTGGAAAGGTATTTGAGTCTAGTTTCCAACCCAATAGGAATTTTTCAATTTTGAGTTCATTTGTCTTGTCAAAAATCAAATCTCCCAAGACTGGTCAAAAAGTGCCAAATGAGGCTGCCTCAAGGAAGAGTGTTGTTGCAGTCAACTTTTGAATGCCTTCCTCAATCTCAAATTGAGCTCATGATAGCTCATTGGAAATATATTTATGTCTAGTTATCATTTTACTCATCAAGCAAATAATTTGGCCAACCAAGCTAGGATAACACTTGATTTTCCCAAGGTCACTTCAGAGGTGCCCTTGATTCTCCTGAGGCAACGGTATTCTTTGACATTTCTCTCAAATCATGACACTTGTGCAAAAAGTGAAGGAGGATTTTCTTCTTTGGCATGTTTTGGACAAAAACCTCTCTCATTTTTCCCAAATTCATCTTTTATTGCTCTGGAACAACATTTGAGGGCGACTTGTCCCGATGTGTGAAACAAGGAATTTTTTCGAAATGGATCGAAATGAAGGGGATAGGGGGCTTCTAAATTCTTGGGGAAATTTTTGGGAGTGGGGAGGGATGTTGGGGAGTAGGGGAAATTGGAATCTCAGAGATTGAGTGAGGGGAAAGGGTCCAAAAGGGAAAAACACAGGCCCAACCTAGAAAGTTGCCAAGTTGTAGCTAGAAACTAGGGTTTGTGGAAAAATGAGGAATTTGGCGGATCTAAGGGATGGGAAGTGTTTGATAAGATACTTTAAGGATAGGGGAAGGTGTATGAACATCTGGATACAAGTTTTGCTGATGATTTGATCGTCCAAGAGAAATTGGCTTCAAAACCCTAGGAGAGGGAAATGGAACTTGCCAAGGCACAACTGAAGCATGAACAAGGTGTAAAATGACTCATTAGACACTGACATGATAATGAAAACCCTATGAATGATGATAGAATCAGCTGAATAGTGACATAGATTGGCATTTGGGCAACTTTAGAAGGAGTTAAAGCAAACCCTAGACTTAATGCCTAGTGACCAAATTTTGCTTGAAAACTTTTTGAAATGACAAAATTTGACCTTAACACTCTGAAACCACTTTGTAAGATCATATTTGATCACTGGAGGAAGGCTGGAAATACTGACACTAACAGATCCCATCACAGAAATCTTGATTTGTCTTTAGCAAGCGCAGGGAAAATGAAGCGACTGGTCAATTCCAACAAGAATCTCGTGCTCCTTACGATCAAGCAGAAGAATGGCACAGAGTGTGAATCCTTTGTAGGATGTGACGTGAAGATGCAAGCCAAATTGGTTGATGTATTCAATCAATATGCAGATGTGTTTCAAGAACCAAAGGGATTTCCACCAAAAAGGGGAATTCAACATGAAATTCAGCTACAACAAGATTGTCCACTCCCAAATATCAATATGTATCGAATGTCAATTCTGGAAAGTTTAGAAATTAAGAAACAAGTCCAGGAATTATTAGATAAAGGTGTAATTCGCCCCTCTACTTCGTCATGTGGTTCACCAATTATTTTGGTACCCAAGAAAGATGGAACCTTGTGCATGTGTGTAGATTATCGAGCTTTGAATAAAATTACCATAAAGAATCGATACCCATTGCCCATAATAAATGATTTGCTAGATCAGTTGAAGAATCAAAAATATTTCACTAAATTAGACTTGAGAAGTGGATATCATCAAGTTAGAATAGCTGAGGAGGATATTTGGAAGACTGCTTTTAAAACCAAACGGGGGTTGTTTGAGTGGCTAGTTATAAATGATATTTTAAGATCCTTTATTGATTAGTTTTTAATTGTCTATTTAGATGATATTTTGATATTCAACAAATCATGAGAAGAGCATGTCAAGCAGGTGAGGAAAGTGTTGGATGTCTTGAAAAAAGAACAATTATTTATGAAGATGTCTAAATGTGAATTCAGGAAAACTTCCTTAGTGTATTTGGGCCACATAATTGGAGGAGGTGAGCTAAAGATTGACCCCTCTAAAGTTTCAGTCATTGTGAATTGGCCTATACCCAAATCAGTCACAGAAGTAAGGAGTTTTCTAGGGGCAGCACAATACAGGAGGAATTTCATTGTCAATTTCTCTTCCATAGCAGCTCCACTACATGCTTTGACCAACGTGAAGGTTGTCTTCCAGTGGGGAGGCAAAAAACAAAAAGCATTCGATGTTTTAAAACAAAAGATCATTTCAGCCCCACTTTTAGCATTGCTAGATTTGAAACAACCATTCGAAATATAAACAAATGCAATTGACTACGTCGTGGGTGCAGTTCTTTTACATCATGGTAAGCCCATTTCATTTCATTTTGAGATTTTTAATGGTGTTGTTATTAACTATCCTACATATGATAAAGATCTTTACGCATTGGTGCAAAGTGTGAAGAAATGGAAGCATTACCTAATGGGAAAAGAAACCATTATTCACACGGATCATCAACCTTTGCAATATATGCATTCTCAAACAAAATTGCAGCAATCAAGGCATCTTCGTTGGATGGGATTCTTACATCAATTCCATTGGTAATCAGGTGCAAGAAAAGGTATTTATGACATAGTTTCTGATATCATTCCTAGGCCGGTTGTTAATGTAGCCATTTTATTCATGAATCATTATGTTTTTCTTGAAAGTTATGTTGAACAATACGCACATGATGCTGAATTTCAAGAGGTATATTCGAACTTGAGTAAAGGCCACCAAGTTGAGGAATTAGACTACCATGTACATGATAATTTCTTGTATCATTTGGGAAAACATTGTGTTCCACAAGGAGATAGAGTAAATGTCACAAGGGAAGCGCACACTTCTCTTATTGCTCGACATGTCGGTGTAAGTAAAACAGTAGCAAATCTTCAGAGTTATTTTTACTAACCTCATATGCTTGAAATTGTGTCACATTTTATCAAAGGTTGTTCATTGTGTGCAGTCAGTAAGCCTAGTAATAGGAAACTAGGATTGTACACACCACTTCCAATGCCTTCACATCCATGGGAGAGTGTTTCTATGGATTTTGTAGGAGGTCCTCCTTTATCAAGAAAAGGTCATGATTATTTTTACATAGTTGTGGATAGGTTCAGCAAGATGTGCATATTCATTCCTTGTAAAAGACAAATTACAGCTAAACAAATAGATCAACTTTTCTTTCAAAATGTATGGGTTCATTTTGGATTACCTATTTCTATTGTAAGTGATCGTGATTCCCGGTTTGTTGGGAATTTTTGGTCAAATTTATGGAACTTGATGGACACCAAGTTGAAGAAAAGTACACCCTTTCATCTGCAAACAAATGGTCAAACTAAAGTGGTTAACAGGTTTGTTATTCATTTGCTAAGAGGATATTGCAACAAACATCCTAAGTTGTGGGATGAACAATTGCATTATATTCAACATGCTTACAACTGAGAAAAACACTCTTCTACTCTAACATTGCCTTTTGAGGAATGTCTTGTTTATTTGCCTAAATCGCCTTTGGATTTCATCTTTGAGAAATATGGATTTGTAGATGGACATAACGACATAGACAAAGCAAAGAAATTCATTGAGAAAATTCAGTTGATTCACCAAATAGTTCCAGAACAACTATAAAAGAGCCAAGGAAATTATAAGGCAAGGCATGATAAGCATCGTGTCGATCATAAGTTTCAAGTAGGTGATGAAGTTTGGCTTTACATTAGTAAGGAAGGGCTTCAAGGTGAAGATTAAAATCTGAACCAATCCGTTATGGTCCATTTAAAATTCTAGAAAAGATTGGTAATAATGCTTTCAAGCTTGATTTGCCTTCATATATGCAAATGTATTTTGTTGTTAATGTTGAAAATTTGAGATTGTATGAGCCTCCTTTGATTTAATATCAATTAGAAAGTATACAAATTCCATCAATTGAAGATTTTTCTCCTGAATTTTTTTATGAGCTTCAACAAGACACCATACTTGACAGAAGAACGAGGTCATCAAAGAGGGGAAATGTTGATTATCTTCGAGTGGGTCTCAAAGGTACAAATCCATCAAAGGAAAAAGGCATTTAAGAGGTGAAGGTGAGGGAATGGTACCCTCATCTGTTCAATAACTATATATAGTATTTTGGGGTCCAAAAGCTTCCAATGGGGAGAAGTGATCAGGTGCTCAAGTTTATGCTCAAAAATAAAATTTCATATAATGGAACGGAAACTATATGGTTGGATAGATCTCAGTGATTTGAATCCAATGCAACTCATTTCATCGAAAACAGAGTTCAGATGCTCCCAAAAATGAGTCTGATCAGTTTGCTAAACATGCAAGATAAGTGCATAGTCAACAAGTTGAAGTCTTTTCAGCCAATCGGGAGGCACCAAGTGTCACTATGTCATTGGTCCCGCGAGTCGGCCCATCGCATTGCATTAGCATAAGTTTTATGTTAAAAATCACCCCTTGGTCTCGCCGAGATGCGATATGCGATATCACATGGATTACATTGCAAAATCGCATCACAAAAGGAAGTCTTGTTAAGAATCACCCCACCCACGCCGATAGCGAAAAGCCGATATATACCGGGCGTGAATTGTTTATGAATCATGGTGCATAAATCGTTAATTCTACCATCGTAAACCACTCATCACGATTTCAAAAGTCTAGCGTATTATGTGCGCCCATTTCTCTGTCGATAGCCGATTGCGATATGTTCTATCGCCGGTCGGCAATCATAGCTTTTTGAAACGATTTTTTTCGTTCATCTCTTCGTCAACACTGATTTCGATTGTGATTTCCAAATATGCTAGGAAGTATGGTTTCGATGGCCAAAATGTGGCAAATTTGGCATATTTCAGGCTGAATTTGATGGTTAGTGGTTGAAAAAGGGGAATTTGTTGAGAAAATTGTGGGAGAACCGGGAGAGGTCATAACTTCTTCAAGTCTTATCTAAATTAGGTGCAGAAAGAGTCAATTATATCATTTTTGGCTATTCTAAACTCATTGAGATAGGTTTCATAGGCATTTGAGCAATGTAAACACACTTTTGTTGTTATTTGGAGCATAATAGAGAGGCCCAAGCATTAGAAGTGGGACCAAGGAGACGTGGCCCAGGAGGGGTGAACTCCTCATCAAATATTTGTGTTGTGTGTTGTATTTTGATGTTATTTATTGTTATTTTGTTGTTGTTCAACATATGTTTTATATTAAATTGTTTATAACATTTACATAAGAAACTCTCATGGGAATCAGTTAATTAAGTAAAAATGATGAATCCTTAAGCACTTGATAAGAAAATGATAAGCACCTTGGGTTTTATCTGAATGGGGAATTAGCATGACATTACTAATATTCTCCATTTCATAATAGTAACGCATCCTAGAGATTTTGGTTCCACCTACTATGCCTTACTTCTTAAGGAACAAAGAAACAAACTTGGTGCAAGAAGTCGAAAGTGTATCTTCTTAGGGTACTCGGATACCTCCAAAGTATATCATCTCTACGATGAAGTAAATAAGAAGTTTATGTTGTCTAGAGATGTCATTTTTCTTGAATCTTCTAAGAATAACAATGTTGTTGAGCGATTGCTTGATCATTTGGACATATCTAGTCATACAAAAAAAAAATAGGAATTTGATAATGAGATTCCACATTTTGAAGGGGGGATCCCTATCTTGGATCAATCTATGTAATTCCATTCTGAAGCACTCTCTCCCCCTCATGAAGTTCCAAGCACTTCTTCATATCAAGAATACACTTTGAGTGATGTGATTGAGATAACTGGATGGCTAAATCTTGATTTAGCTCTAACTCAGTCAATGAAACAACTTGGACCATCTCGGAAAGGTTCTCCAAAATGGCTCACTATGACACTTGAAAGTGTTCATCCTAATGAGGTTGGAAAGGCAAGAACAAGAAGTTCCACTAGACAAAATGGAGGTGATGTAGATGACTTTGATTCAACTATTGATATGGATGTTTCTTATGATTGCAAACTAAATTTGTATGCTAATTTCGAAACAACTTCCTTTAAAGAAGGTTCTTCTCATGATGCATGGAAAGAAACAATGTAGAAAGAGTATGATGCTCTTATAAAGAATGAAACCTGGAAGCTAGTGGACCCTCCATTTGGAACCAAACCAATTGGCTGCAAGTGGGTTTTATAGAATAAGTATAAATGAAATGGATCACTTGACAAGCATAAAGCAAGGCTCGTGGCAAAAGTATTTGAATAGAAAGAAGGGCTTAAATAAGAGGAGACTTTTTTCCCCACAACAAAATGGGTGCCATTTGGACTCTCTTTGCCTTGGCAACTCGGATAGATGGAAATTCAATGAAATGGATGTAAAAATTGCTTTCTTGAATGGCGATCTGAAATAAAATGTTTTAATGTCTCAACTATAAGGATTTTTGTGAAGGGACAAGAGCATAAAGTATGTAATCTTATCAAATCCTTGTATAGCCTCAGACAAGCACTGCAAGCCTGGTATGAAAAATTGACTGAGCATATTCCAAAACTAAATTTCAAACACTTTGATCTTGATTATACAACTTTATTTTTCAGGAGAGTTGACAAAAATGTTGTCTATCTTTTGGTATATGTAGATGATATGTTGATGATAGGGAACAATGAAAATTGTATTACATCCATAAAGAAAGAATCGAAGAAAGGATTTGAGATGACAGATTTGGGATATGTTCACCACTATTTGGGTATTGAAGTAACCCAACATCATAAATTTATATTCCTCTCTCAAAATAAGTACATTAGAGATTTGTTGAACAAATTTGGCATGGATAAATGCAATCCTTTGTCCACTCCATGGAAAAAAAATTAAAGCTCACATCCAAAGCAGGAAATGAATTTGAGGATGCCACTAAGTACATAAAACTTGTAGGAAGTATTAACTACCTTACTACTATTAGACTAGGCATTTCATTTTTTGTTGGAGTCATTTCTAGGTTTATACAAAAGTCTTGTGAGGGTCATTAGTTTGTTGCAAAAAGAGTTCTAAAGTACTTGAAGGGAACTTAATAATTTGGATTCAAATATAGATAGGTGGATGACTTCAACTTGTTTGGATGCTCTGATTTAGAATTTGACAGAGATAAGGAAAATGTAGTATAGGTTATGCTATGAGTCTTGGATCATGATCTGTCTCTTGGAGGTCATGCAAATAGTCAGTTCCAACAAATCCCACAACAGAGTCAGAATACGTGGCAGTTGTAGAAGAAACCAAGGATATTGTGTGTCTCAGCAAAATTCTTGAGGATTTGCAAGAGAAATAAGTGGACAATACCCCTGTTTTAACTAACAATACTTCTGCAATAAAATTGGCCAAGAATCCAAAATTCCTTGATTGAACCAAGTTTAATAATTTACAAAGTATCGTCTTATTCAACATCATGTTCAGGCCAAAACTATTCACCTACGACATTGTTCCACAAATGAGCAGATTGATGACATCTTCATGAAAGTGCTTGGAAGAGAAAAGTTTGAAAGATTCAGAATGATGCTTGGACTTACTAACACCCTTCAAATTAAAGGGGGGAATGCTGACACCTAATCCTTCAGGATTGGGCACAAATGTTGTGAATATGTAAATACAAAATAAGAATATGAAGAGACCTTCGAATGTGAATCTCAAGGGTCTTTCTCCTATGTGTATATATTGATGTTCTTCCTAATAGAAAATCATTGCTTCGTGAGTTACCATACATCATGGCTCGACATTTCAGGGTGTTGAATCCATATATGCAGTCAAAAACGCATTTTAGAAAACAAAAACCACAATTTAGCTAGAAATTATTTCACATAATTCCAACCAAAAACTCCAAAATGTATCATAATTATACAATGCCAAAATAATATATATATATATTATATATATATATATATATATATATATATATATATATATATATTTTATATATAATATATTATTTATTTTATATTCCAAATTGTAATATCTAATGAAAATAAATTAATTCCATCATAATATACATTTTTTAAACTATTTTTTATTAAATTATTATTATTATTATATTAAATATCATTGACATAACATAAAATATAACATAATTAATCCAAAAGGTTAATTAAATTAGTTGTCATTAATTTTGTTAAGCTTTACCCATGATCAACCTACAAGCTAACATATAAACCAATAAAAACCAAAATTTTTATATTGAGTAAAAATAAGGCTAATCCTAGTCACAATGCACATTTTTAAATCATTTATCGCTAAAGTTTTTTATTTATTAAGCTTGGTAGGACCTTTCATTCATTCATTTTAAAACATCAGGTTACATCCATGAAAGAAATTTCGTGGCCTTAACCTACCCATTGGGAAACCAGGTATGTTGGCCATCGAACTACATTGTATGTCATCCAAAATTTTAGTAACTTAAGTTTGTCAAACATACCCTTATATGATTGAATGTTTGTAAACTAGTTTGCACCTAACAAACTATCATAAGTACTGTTAACTGGCATATACATCAGATAATTAAACAAAAAAAGAAACGGCTAGCTATTGTTCATCAAAGGACTCCACTGGAGTTGGGTCCTTAGCACTGGATCCTGGTAGTTCTGATTGAGGAAGGCACAAA
Organism: Pinus taeda; assembly: GCA_000404065.3. NCBI lineage: Eukaryota > Viridiplantae > Streptophyta > Pinopsida > Pinales > Pinaceae > Pinus > Pinus taeda. Next base: position 165,614 of record APFE030451668.1, on the reverse strand, counting down.
ATGTGCTTCTCAATACGGCCAAGACGAACATTCTTCTACTGGATTTGAAATTGGACAAGTTGAAATTCTTTCTAAATTTCCCGGAAACATGGAATAGAATTAACGGAACTTGTAGAGTTCATAATAGCTCGGGCCACAATGCTTTTCATCAGCCAGTAAATATGAACCGTTTGTTTATACTGTGTGAGCCGACCGCGGGTGTGGCTGGGATCTGGAATAAGGACTCACTAGTCTTCTATTTGCACTTCATTCTCTACACATTGGTTGAGTTCTGCCTCCCATGTCGAAATCAGATGTTTCACTTGGGTAGGGGGACCTCTGTTGTATGCTTGGGTTGCATCATTAATAATCTTAACATCTGACTTTCGACTACTTCTCCTCAGTGGCTGATCAGCGAAGAAACTCGTCCACCTTGATTCTGAGGCTTTCTATTGTGATTCCGACCCCCATTTCTAGACAAACCAGGACTAGGGGAAGGACGGGCCATTTGGAATAGCCACCAGTCAAGAAAATTAAAAATTGTCAACCTAACAGGCCGAACCACAGCCCCGGACTAGACCAGCTACGTGCAGGCTAAATGGTTACAAAAATTATTAAAACCTGACACAGTTTCATATAAAAAGAGTAAGAAAAGATTTGCATTAGGTTCAAGCCATATGTGAACACTACAAGTCGAAAAGGATGATCATCGATGCCACTTTTCACTGATAACCAGCACCCTGTACTTATTTGGGGCAGTAAACAGAAAGAAGCCAGAAAGAGTCGGTCGCCTTAGAAGGGAGGTGCCACAGACCGAATCCATTAGCTAAATACCATTGAGGACCACACCATAACCATAAAAACCCAAAGACAAAGAGTTACAAGACACTTCCTCGCTCAGGGCCAACAAATCACGAAGAAAGCCATTACCATCGGGTAGATAATCCTTCCACAAAAGATGACTAACTCGAATTTTTCCATGCATTCCCATTGAAAGCAATAGAATACCATAGAAAGTAGACACTGACATAGAAACAACAGACACAACATAAAAACAGACCACATAATGTTTCTCACTTTCCAAGGAATCAATTCATTTTCTTACGATAATTAATTTGCAAGTAGGGTCAACAAACTTGCAGGAGACACTCAAGAATAGAACAGGTCGCAGTCGAGGAGTGGATATAAGGAAAAAACATACTCGACTACGCTTTCCATGAATGAGAGGTCGGTCACATGCCGAGAGCAGAACTTCCCAACTGATCTTCCAGACATAACATAAAGAACCGAGAGTCTTTGTTTACCTCTAGGAACCAATCTCCAAAACATGACATGTGCATGAATGGGACTCCAAGCCCTCCCCACCTGGAGTTTATGATCCTTGCACCTCGTCGCTTTGACATTATTCTCTCACATGCGTTTTTCCACCCCACCATCCTGATCGCGCATGTAAGGCCCATGATTGAGTCGCTCTTTAGCCCTGTTACCCATCATTTCATGTACGACGAGAGTCCCGAGAGAGTTGATGATCTGTATCACACCCCGATAGGGGACCTTAATTATCTTCCTCTTCCAGATCTCGATTTTGGGAAGCATCTTGAGCTGGAATCTGAAGCAAGGGATCCATGTCTCCGTGATGGTTATCCATCCAAGGGATATCAAGGGTTATACCCATATGAAGACATCCCCAAGTAGCCAAAAACTCAACAACTTTGTTACCATTCCTTATAACATGCGATGGAATAATATAGTCAAAGCAAGGAATGAGGTCAATAATATCCTGATCCAAGTGGGTCGTCCTCCAACTCTGACTAAGCTTCTCCCATTTGGTGCCATGACTCAAACTTTTTATTGCCTAAATCACAATGTTGGAGTCACCTCTAACCACCAACCTTCTAAACCCTTCTCCTTTAATAATGAGAAGCCCATGTTTTATAACATTGAATTCAGCCTCATTATTTCTTGCAAAGCCACAATCAACTACATAAAGGTGAAGTACCCGACTCTGAGAATCCCTAAAAAGGCCTCTGAAAGCAGCATCACCAGGGTTTCCTTTGGTGGCCCCATCAAAATTAAGCTTGAGAAAACTGACAAGAGGGGGTGGAAATTTGGAGGGATAGGACCTGGGGGAAACCAATAGCTTCCAAGTATATGGAGATATCATTTGAGGGGAAATATTAAGAGAAGATAGGATCTCAACTTCATAAGGCTCAACCTTCCAATCATCAGGGTGCCACTTCTTAGCTAATATTATTTCTCTTATTTTTTGGATAAATCTTGCCCATATTTCCACCTGAGAGAGGCATTGTTCTTTAAACACCCTTCTATTCCATTCTTTCACAGTGCCCAAAGGAGAAAACTTATGGCAATACTCTAGGCCTTATTCAAGACAAGGCTGGATAAGATGTCATTCCTCCACATTTCACTGGAGGTTCTAATGTTGGTAATGTCTCGGTCCATGTGCCCAAAAAGTTGTCCAATATGTCACCATAATTGGTCCGCAAAGGGACAAAGGTTTAGAAGGTCTTTCATATCCTCATTATTGGATTCACACATGTTGAATAGTGAGGGGCCATGGACTCCTCTTTTTTGGAGTTGATCCCAAGTAAGAATTCTTTGTTAGCACACCAGCCAAAGGAAGTATGTTACCTTCGGTAAGAAATGACTAATCCAAATTTTCCTCCATATAGGGCTACAATGATCCCGAGTCTCATAAGTGGCTATTCTGTAGGCTTCCTTAATAGAGAACATTCCTTTGCTTGTGTATCCCCATCTGAGAATATTCGGGCCTTCAAGAGTTGCAAGCTCTCTAGACCAAAGTTCTCTATCCAGCAGAGCCCCTTGATTTGAATTATGGGGGTTAAGCCAATATTGTTTCTCTTTCCATTACCTCCAGGCCGTGTTCGAAGATGGTTTCCATAATTTCTCCACCATTGTACAATTTTGGCTATTAGTAAAGAGAAAAATTTATGTTAAATCCAGTCAGCTAAAGAGATTAGCTCTTTGCTTCCAGGAGTCCTGCCAAGAAAGTGCTTGTCACTCATCCTGAGTTTCCCAAAATCTATGAGAGCGTATGAGTTCTCTATTAGCTGAGGATAAATTCCAGATCGAGGACCCTTTTGGGGTATTCTAGATTCTTAATATATCTTCAACAGAAGAGTGCATTTGATATTTTCTCGTCCATAAAGTCTTCCATAGATCTGGTCCACCTTGTATCTATATCCACCAAAGCTTCACACCCATGACTTGATTAAGAGTATATGGATCTCGAAGACCCCCTACAATCTTGGGCTTAGGAATATTGGACCAAAATACTAGAGCCCATTTTTTAGTTTCCTGAGCACCTCTCCACAAAATTTATTAAATATATCAACCATGCCGACGCATGAGAATTTGGGGCCAGCAAGACCCGATAACTAGTAGATCAGCATAGATTGAAGCACCGCCTTAAGGAGAACCACCCGACTAGCAAACTTCAAAGCTTGAAAATTTATCACTAAAGTTATTATACACATTTTTGGTATAAATGTTTTCAATATTAATATAAATACAATATAATATAATGAATCCAAAAAGATTTTGTTTATTGATTAGGCTGCATTTAAACAACAAGAAATCACAATCTAGCTTGAAATTGTATAGTTGGATTCCAACCAAAAAGTCATTTTATCTATTAATTAGACTATTCACATAGTCTAACTATTAGACGAAATAACCCTTTTAGAGCATTTTTCTAGTCAATTTTGTTCAAAATATGGGTACGATTTTTTAAAATTCATAAGTTTAAGTTGTTTGATTTGCAAAAATCAAGTGCCTCAGGGATTTTTGTAGGTGTTGAATCCATTTAGACATTCAAAAGTGTAATTTAAACAAAAATACATCACGATATAGCTAGAAATTGTATTTACGAATTCTGACCAAAAATCCATTTCGTCTATTAATTCAACTACGCCTTTTACAATAGGCCTTCAATAATTTTAATTACACTGAGAGGTGCATTCTATAATCAGTATGGTGATGTGCGATTTCATCTATGTTCGACGTGGAGGTGACACATGTTCTTTAAAAAAACTCTAAATAAAAAAACAATGTTGACTATAATAAAAACATAAATGATTATATATATTTGGTTAGATTTAATTAAAAACAATATAAAACATCAATAATTTCATTCTTATTGTGCTCACTTGGTTAGTTGTTAATACTAGAATTCGCACCAAATGTTGCAAAGGAAATGCCATAAGGCATAAATTCGAGAAGAATCATGACATATAGAAGATCACTGAATATAAAATTTAGTAAACAAAATGTCATTCAAAGCTAGAATATAAAGAGAAATCACTTACATTATGCCAAATTTACAGATTCTATAACCTTTCTAACATAGATTTCCTCTCAAGCTTCAAAGTTGCTCTTTCAAGTTCCAATAACAAATATTTGATAAAAAAGATGCTCTTTTTCAATATTAAACTGTCTCTCTTGATCAAAAGCTTACAATATTTTACCACTTACTCTTAAGGTGATCAGATCTACCTTTGTTTGTCCTCACTTAACTTCTTTTGGGAATTTGGACTAGTTTGTGACACATGAGGTTTATTTAAAAAAGAAAAATCCAAAATGACAAATTGAAATTTTACCATTGGATGAAGTAGCTTAAAGTAGAGCTACGAAATAGATATATCAATAAAGCTAGTCACTAAAAAGCATTGTTTTTTACCATTGATTTTGCACCTAATACTCATGATTGCCTCGAAGATAGGAGAAACCATGAGCTTGGCTCTGTTGAAAATAGCAACAAGAAATGCTAAAAATGACATTGCTATAGATAGCATTTCAGGATATATTCGAATCTTAATTTGTCCTTGAATTTAGTCACACCAATTGTTTGAAAAATAATTAATTAATTCATCTTGAGTTAATTAGTTGGTGAAATTCAAACATGAAGCCTTTGTGAAGACATGCAACAATTATCCCTTTGATTAAGGAAGTTATCCCTTAATTAAGGAGATAAAGATGAGTTGTATTTGAGTTGTAATTAGTTAGCTGAGTTAACTGAGTTAAGTCCAGTTAAATTAGTTCCAAACAAGTTGTGGAACTAATTGTGAGTTTAGTCAGTTAATGCATGCATGCATGCAACTAGTGTTCTCCAGATAACTGAATATTCTCTTATAAATAACTCATGCATGTCAGTTCAGATAAAGACCCAATTGAGATTATAGACAGGGACATTGTACTATCAGTTGGAGGAATTTTCCTCTAAAGAAACTCATCCATGTAGAAGGAACAAGGTTCCTTGAGGATTGCGCAGTTCATACAGGGTGTGAGATCAATTTTCCACTTGGTTGGAGAAGATCATCCCAAAGGAACATTGCAAGGAAATAGGAGGCTGGAGGGCAGAGGAGAAGCTTTGTGAGAAGCTTTATTTTCCTGTGAGCATCCAGGAGGATTGTACTGAGAGCTGGTTTGTTGTGAGAGCTAAGGCTTTGTGTAATCTTGATGTATTTCCACCTTGTATGATAATACAGATAGCAGGGTTTTTAGCTGAGGCTTTCTCTAGAGTATTCTTCTGTGTTTCATGTGTGATTGATTATTCTTCTTTGTTAGATGTGTTATGTTTGATCTTGCTCAAAATCAGTTAAGCTTCTGCAAGTTTGATAGTAGAAGTAGATTAAGTATTTTACTTTAGTACATCGCATAATCATTTTAATCTACAGTGAGAATTTCTACATGGTATCAGAGCCAACTGATCTATAGAGAAATTTCTACATGGTATCAGAGCTAGCTGATCTATAGAGAAATTTCTACATGGTATCAGAGCAACGGTGATCAAAGCGGAGAACAGTATACAAAGAAGGGAAAAGTTTGAAGTTTGAAGTTCTCGATTGTAGGTACAAAATTGATTTCTTATCACATCTCAAAGTTCACCAATGGCGTTCAATGGCTTGAGACTCAAGTATGCCCTGAATGGTAGCTCGAATTACATAGCATGGAAGGATCGCATGGAAGTGGTATTAGAGGACAATGGTTTGAAGGACTTCATTGATCAAGAAGTCCCCAAGCCAGCAGCAGCTAATGCCCAAGAATTGGCGGAATGGAAGAAATGTGTGGCAAGAGCGAGGAGGATTATTCTGGAGGGAGTTCAAGACCATATTGTCTCAAGTCTCCATGGAAAGGAGACTCCATTTTCAATGTGGAAAACATTGAAGGACCTATATCAGAACAACAGCGACCAGAGGAAGCTGGCGCTGAAGGACAAGCTTCAGAAAATCAAATGTGAAAAGGGCGACACAATGTCTACATATCTGAACAAGCTCACCACCTGCAAAGATGAGCTTGGAAGTGTAGGAATCATGACAATCGATGGTGACGTGGTGAGCCTTGCTCTCCTCGATCTTCCTAAGAGCTGGCATAGCTACCAAGACTTAGTGGATGGAAGAGAGAAACTACCAGATTGGGAATGACTGTGGTCGGATCTGATGCAGGAGGATATCAAGAGGAGCACCAAAGATGGTTCTTCATCTAAGCATGATGATGAAGAAAATATAACCTTATCCAGTAAGGCAAGGAAAGGGAAGGAGAAGGATTCTCATTCCAAATCAAATTCTTCCCATGGAGGGAAGAAGATTGACAAATCCAAAGTGAGATGCTTTAATTGTCATGAGTTGGGCCATTATGCAACTAATTATCCATTGAAGAAGTCCAAGAAGGGATCCTTGGAAGGATCTGAAGGTGAGGCATTGGCCTCTCAGTTCAAATTGGATTTTACCGTCATCGCATGCATGGTTTCATCAATGATGGGTTGTGGTTGGTTTCTTGACAGTGGAGCTTCATTCCACATGACCGACGATAAGAGTTTGTTCAGTACCTTGGAGGAGAAAGACCTCCAGATGCACATAGAGATGGGTAATGATGAAAAGTATAGTGTTTCAAGAGTAGGCACAATTAGTTTTGAAAGGGAGCATGGAGCTCTTATTACTTTGACAGATGTGAAGTATGTGTCTGGACTGAAGAAGAATTTGGTATCGATTGCGATGTTGGAGGACAAAGGCTAAGATGTTTTCTTCAGTAAGGGAAAAGTTTTCCTTAGACACATCACCACAAGACAGGTGAAGAAAATTAGTCCACAAGTCAAGAATATGTATGCTCTTGAGGTTCAAGATGCATGCAAAGCCTTGAGGAGAAAGGAAAATGTTGGAGACTTGGTGGTTGAGAGGGAGAGTACATTACCTCTCAACATGCAGTGCCAGAAGAAGTCTCAAACAATTGTGGAGGAGCCACAATTGGAGATGCTGAGAGGAGACCGAGTGGAGGCATCCACTCATGCAGAGACCTCCAGTAGGGGGAAATTTTGAGCCAAGTGGGTAGAAGGATCACATGCAGCCATACCTCCAAGTGTAAGGTGGGGAAATGTGAAGTGATAGTCGTATGAAGGCTAAAATAGGGGCAGGATACTTGAGGTACCCAACCTCTTTGATTAGACCTTGATATAGGAGCCTCGATGAGGAGTAGCAGGACTGGCTGAGTGGGTAGAGACAGATGCGGATGAAGCGGCAGAGGGAGCTTCAGCATCAGAGGGTGTTTCTAGCCCAACAGGGAGGTCAATCGGGAGATCAATTATTACTTCTTAGTAACTGAGTTGCAGTGCAGCAGTGGGCAGCACGATGCAACATAATGAGAGGAAGAGGTGTACATAGAGCAACCAGAAGGATTTGAGACCTTCGATCGTGAGTCCCATGTGTGCCAACTCAAGAGAGCTTTGTACGGGCTGAAGCAAGCACCTCGTGCTTGGTACACTAGGATCGACAACTAATTCACCGAGTTGGGCTTCACAAAGAGTGAAGCGGATGTGAACTTATACCACATCATGGTGGAAGGTAAGCAGTTGATCATTGTTCTTTATGTTGATGATCTGATATTGACAGGTGATGATCAGTTGATCATGTCTTGCAAGGAGGACCTTGCAAGAGAGTTTGAGATGAAAGACATGGGTCTCATGCACTACTTTCTAGGCATCGAAGTGTGGTAGAAGGATGGGGAAGTGTTTGTGTCTTAAGGAAAGTATGCCAATGAGATACTCAGGAGATTCCACATGAAGAAGTGCAAGCCCATGCAAACTCCTCTAGTAGGTAATTGGAAGAAGGAGGATGCTACTTCAGGAGAAGTAGTAGAAGCTACTGTGTACAGGCAGTTTGTGGGTTCATTGATGTATTTAGTGAACACACGACCAGATTTGTATTATGCGGTGAACCAACTGAGTCAAGCTATGGTTCAGCCTACCAAGTTGTTTTGGAAGGCAGCTAAGCATTTTTTGAGATACCTTAGAGGCACATCTCAGTATGGATTATGGTACAGACGATTAGAGGGAGTGAAGCTACAGGGCTTCATAGATGTAGATTGGGCCAGGAGTCCATCAAATCGAAAGAGCACATCAAGAGGAATTTTCAACCTTGGTTCAGCTGCAGTTTCTTGGTACAGTAGGAAATAGAGGTCAAATGCACTAAGCTCAGTAAAGGCTGAATACATGGTTGCAAGTCAGGTAGCATGTGAGGCCATATGGATGCAGAAAATTATAGTTGGTTTGTTTGATCAGAGGATGGATCCAATTGTGATCTATTGTGATAATCGGAGTTGTATCAAACTCTATGAAAATCCAGTATTTCATGACAGGTCCAAGCATATCAACATTCAGTATCATCATCTTAGAGACTATGTGGCGAGGAGGATCATGTTGTTGCAGTATATTTCGACCGAGGAACAAGATGTTGACATTTTGACTAAGGCATTGTGAAAGTGTAAATTTGAGTTCCATAGAGACAAGATCGGGTGGCAGATAATCCCTTTCTTGTTGAGAGGGAGTGTCGAAAATAGCAACAATAAATGCTAAAATAGCATTGTTATAGATAACATTTCAGGATATATTCCAATTTTAATTTGTCCTTGCATTAAAATTGATAATTAAAATTCGAATGGCCCACGAGGCTTTGGATTGACGGTGAGTGGATGCACTGTTAAGGCACCCCTTTTGATAGGTCACTGGTTCAAATCCCCCATGGGTGCTTACCTACCAAAAAAAAAAAGAGAATTAAAATTTGAATTTAGTCTCACTAGTTGTTTTAAAAATAATTAATTAATTCATCTTGAGTTAATTAGTTGGTGAAATTCAAACATGAAGTCTTTGTGAAGACATGCAACAATTATCCCTTTGATTGAGTAAGTTATCCCTTAATTAAGGAGATAGGATGAGTTGTATTTGAGTTGTAATTAGTTAGCTCAGTTAATTGAGTTAAGTCCAAGTAAATTAGTTCCAAATAGGTTGTGGAACCAATTGTGAGTTCAGTCAATTAATGCATGCATGCATGCAACTAGTGTTATCCAGATAACTTAATATTCTCTCATAAATAACTCATGCATGTCATTTCAGACAAAGACCCAGTTGAGATTAAAGACAGGGACATTGTACTATAAGTTGGAGGAATTTTCCTATAAAGGAAACTCATCCATGCAGAGGAAACAAGGTTCCTTGAGGATTTCACAGTTCATACAGGGTGTGAGATCAATTTACCACTTGGTTGGAGAAGATCATCCCAGAGGAACAATGCAAGGAAATGGGAGGCTTGGAGGGCAGAGGAGAAGGTTTGTGAGAAGCCTTGTTTGCCTGTGAGCATCTAGGAGGATTGCACTGAGAGCTGGTTAGTTGTATGAGCTAAGGCTTTGTGTAATCTTGGTGTATTTCCACCTTGTATGATAATACAGATAACGGGGTTTTTAGCCGAGGCTTTCCCCAGAGTATTCTTTTGTGTTTTAGGTGTGATTGATTCTTCTTCTATGTTATTGTGTTCTATTTGATCTTGCTCAAAATCGATTAAGCTTCCGCAAGTTTGATAATAGAAGTAGATTAAGTAGTTTGATTTAGTACATTGCATAATCAGTTTAATCTATAGTGAGAATTCATACAGGCTCAAATGCTTCTCGATTCCATCAATATTGGAACATTACAAAACATGTTTGTTTCCCTTGTCTTCTTCAACTAATTGTTGTTTTTTTCATTACAATTTTCAACTTTGTCATCACTTGCTTTAGAGAAGTCTGATACGTACAACAAGATAAAAGTAATATTTGTAATTAATTCCGAGAAAGAAGTGGATCATGTTGGAACTGATTTTAAGGGATATGTAACTCAAGGGGGTTTTCCAAAAGTGGAATTCCAATGGATGTTGAATCGATTGAAGAAAATGGAGATCAAATTGGGGAAGACAGTAAATGTCGTGAGGTGAGGAATGAGGCAGTTGAGCTGGAGGATCCTCTTGAAGGTGTTGTTGACTGATAAAATAAAGGCCTGGAGAATTTAAAGATAATTTTGGCCCTTGAACCTTAATATAGAAAATGTGTTCACGTCCATCTTGTTCCTCCATTTATGAATTTTTCCCTATGCCTTAAAAGTGCATTAAAGTTAAATTTGGTCTTGAAATATGAAGCATAAAAAATAGTTTATTTTCCCAGCAATACCCTGGAATCAGAATTGGTCAACAAACTCCTGAGAAGAGTGATTATATGCAACATGATGAATAGGTAAATTTTGATGGATTGAGATTGGTTGCAGATGTTTATACTTTATTCCATGATTTCTCAAGCCAACTCAGTTGTATTTCAGACACAGATGCTTACACAATAATATCCTCAATTCGATTTAATCATTTATATTAATATTACTATAATGTAATTCAATTTTTCTAGGATTTTTAGTATAGGTTTCAGTTTTTAGGGTTTCATCTTTTACATTAATATTACAAATCATCAAAAGTCTCCTAACTTCAATTACAATAAAATAAAGAGCTAGAAGTTTTGAATGTTACTCATGAAAAATCAATGAATGGTTTCAGACTCTGTTAATTGTTTGATTGGTTGCTAATTACTTTTACTAAGAGGCTTCCTTGGTACCTTAGTGGCCTTCTTGTAAATAATTAAATCTAGTGGAACCTAAGATGGACTACCTTGAAACATGTGCAACGAGTCCAAAATTGTAAAAAGGAATAGCTATGAGGATCTTCTACAAAATCATGTTTTTGTAGCATTAAATCTATATATAGTACTAGAAGGGACATAGTGCATAAAGGTTGTAGATGAATAAACTACATAAAGGAATTAGAATGCAAATCGGAGTCACTTACCTTGAAGGGTTGTCAAGTGATGCAACCTCCAATTCAAATGAAATATGTTTGTGAGATGAATGGTGTCTCGTTAGAGAGTTTCCTTGTGAAGCAATTGTTTCTATGTGTTTCCTTGTGGTTGCAACCTTTTTCAGATTATTGTTATTTTGAATGTTAATGTGAGACCCTAAAATACCCACAATTTTTTAGAAGCATAATGAACATAACCCTATTATGACAGAGGTCTAGAAAATAGCTACTTTTACCAAAACAATGTAAAAATGCTAGAGGTTCCACTAGAACTGTTTCATTTTACCGTTGGTTTCTTTGTAGGTGGTTGAGTTCAAAAAATATGTACTATCACATGTTGTTGTATGCTTTCTTCCAGATATTTGGATATCCCTTTAAATGGCCCCATTTGCCAACCTCTCTCAAAGGATGCAAAATTAGTTTCAGATGTAAAAAATAGAGCTTCTAAAATATGTAATAACATAAATACAATTAATGGTATCAACACAAATAAAAATGCATTCATACTGAGGACCTAAAAGAGCCTGTAGACTGGACATATACAACCAAAAATATGCCTCTACCTCTGCCTAGATCAAATAATGGAGAAAATTGTCACTAATGTAATGAACCCACACCTTTGTACTATTGAAGCTTATCCAATGATTTAAACTTGACGATAATTCAATGTCATTGTTTTAAATTTATACAAAATATTATTTGGAAGTATAATTCAATAATTACATGTAACAAAGTTGAATAGAAATAAAATAGTTCAATGTTAAATGATTAAAAATATGAATAACAAAAATGTAATCAATCCAAAATAGTTTAGAATCTCCGTGTATTTTATTCTACAATTATAGACCATTCAAAGCAACCTTTTAACGACATATTGTATTAAACACCATATCCTCCCTCTCCTACTTGTCACAACCAAGAAGAAGTGATATTGGAATATTAAATATGTCAGCAAATTTCTATACCAGAAATCAGTGCCCTAAACCAGAGACGATTATACTGCAATAACTACTAAAACCTAGGAAGTGCCAATGCATATATATATTATATATTATATATATTATATATTATATATATATATATATATATATATATATATATATTATATTCAATACCATGAACAAGAAACATTGACACTACAAAAATGAAGTGGTGTATAAATGGACAACCAAGTAGATTTACTTGCCAATTCACGCTTTCTAACGCAATAAAATCATTTAGAAATATGACTAGAAACTTAAAAGAAAAATAAGTATGAATTATCATGATGTGAAAATACTAGTAAAAAAATTCTATGTATTCAAATAATAGTCTCTTTGGTGTAATGACCATCCACAGAAAAGTAAAAAATAAAAGTTATATGTAAAGAACATTGAGAATTTATTTTTTATGCCTAACATGTACCTAATTATATTAATAAGAAATGATAATTTGATATCCCTTACTCTCTTTGGATAATTTCATATCGTTCTGCTTGAAATCTGTTGTAGTAATGTCTTAATTTAGTCATTGTTTTGCCCATTTTGTCTATCCAATGAGAGTCAATTGTTAATGAGTAAATAAATATGAAACAACTTAAATGACAGAAGTTGTAATTAACATAAGATCATGTTTTCCATTTTCAGAGGTTCTCTTCTTGTGCCTGATAGGTTACCACCTTTGTTTCATGAAAACTTGTAAGCTCCTGACATACTTTAGACCATTCATCCTCTGACCTACTTCAGCCATATATTTCACCGGGTTAAAATTTTCCTCTTGTAAACACTTCAACATTGGTGTTTCTTGAACATCCTCCATTTACAATTTATCATTTGCAAGCACCTCAGCATTGGAATTTCCTCAAAATCCTCCATTTACAATTTTATTTAGTTGAATCTAGTGGAGGCTAAAGCATTGCATTTTTTTTCTTTCAAAATTTATGAATAAAGATCAAAATAAAATGAGGATTTCAAGGATCCATGACACTGATTTCCAACTTAAATAATCTAAAATACCCACTCTAACTCATTCGCAATAGATTCAGCGAAATAAATAATAAAAAATTTAATATCACTAACATGTTGAGGTTTGCAGTTTAACATAGGCGTGATGAAGTGAGTGATATCTACGAAAGAGAAAATCATGATGAAACACTCTATGTGTTGAATAATACAAAGCGTTTTTTGGTTCCATGTGAAGAACAATAATATATATCAAACCCTCTAGGTTCCAAAAGGGCATGCCTAGGACAAATGACAAGAAGTGGTGAGCGACAATTGCCATGTATTCCTGTAGTATAATGAAATTATCCATGAATCTATAGACATGCATCAAACATTGACATATATACATGCACAACTTTGATTTTAGAAGAAAATTGATGTAAATGCACATTCATAAACATCATTATAAATTATTTGAAACTCATTTATCATAACAAGAAATTCACAAATTTCCAAAGGCACATGAAATAAATGATCTAGTCATGTTCGTTGTGTAACAAAGAAAGAGAAAGGAAACCAAAGGGCGAAATTTAGGTACTCTGAGTATACCTTGCCCACTTCTAATCTTCGTACAATTGTATTTAATTGAATCTAGTGGAGGCTAAAGCATTGCATTTTTTTCTTTCAAAATTTATGAATAAAGATCAAAATAAAATGAGGATTTCAAGGATCCATGACACTGATTTCCAACTTAAATAATCTAAAATACCCACTCTAACTCATTCGTAATAGATTCAGTGAAATAAATAATAAAAAAATTAATATCACTAACATGTTGAGGATTGCAGTTTAACATTGGCGTGATGAAGTGAGTGATATCTACCAAAGAGAAAATCATGATGAAACACTCTATGTGTTGAATAATACAAAGCATTTGTTGGTCCCATCTGAAGAACAATAATATATATCATACCCTCTAGATTCCAAAAGGGCATGCCTAGGACAAATGACAAGAAGTGGTGAGCGACAATTGCCATGTATTCCTGTAGTATAATGAAATTATCCTTGAATCTATAGACATGCATCAAACATTGACATATATACATGCACAACATTGATTTTAGAAGAAAATTGATGTAAATGCACATTCATAAACATCATTATAAATTATTTGAAACTCATTTATCATAACAAGAAATTCACAAATTTCCAAAGGCACACGAAATAAACGATCTAGTCGTGTTCGTTGTGTAACAAAGAAAGAGAAAGGAAACCAAAGGGCCAAATTTAGGTACTCTGAGTATACCTTGCCCACTTCTAATCTTCGTACATGTTGTCATCAAAGAGAGCACATATGTCTGTTATATCTGCAATGTAAAATGAATAGTCATGTAATAATATATTTATCATATTATATATTTATATTATATTATTATATATATATATATATATATTATATAGATATATATATATATATATATTAGCATGTGAGGGTAGGTTGCAGTTTAACATAGGCGTGATGAAGTGAGTGATATCTACCAAAGAGAAAATCATGATGAAACACTCTATGTGTTGAATAATACAAAGCTTTTGTTGGTCCCATGTGAAGAACAATAATATATATCAAACCCTTTAGGTTCCAAAAGGGCATGCCTAGGAGAAATGACAAGAAGTGGTGAGTGACAATTGTTATGTATTCTTGTAATATAATGAAATCCCTGAATCTATAGATATGCATCAAACATTGACATATATACATGCACAACTTTGATTTCAGAAGAAATTGATATAAATGCACATTCATAAATGTTGTTATAAGTAATTTGAAACTCATTTACCATAATAAGAAATTCACAAATTTCCAAAGGCAAATGAAATTAATGATCTAGTCATGTTCATTGTGTAACGAAGAAAGAGAAAGGAAACTAGAGGGCCAAATTTAGGTACTCCGAGTAACCTTGCCCACTTCTAATCTTTGTACATGTTATCATCAAAGAGAGCACATGTGTCCGCTATATCTGCAACAAAAAATAAATAGTCAATTCGCTTTGTGTCATCGTGTCAAAGCTAAAGTCAACAACAAAAATGTTGATGGTTAAGTTTACATATATCCCATTAAAGCATCTCTTTGATGCAAATTTACCTCGTTCATTAAAGTCGCTTAAGGAATTAGAGAAGCATCGAAAGTGTAGTGAGAAAGTAAAAGCAACAGTAGTAGCGAATTGTCTCACGTTAGCCGGCTAATTCCGTCTGCATTTCATAAACGATACCTTATCTGTAGGCAATTATGTCCAAATGAGACAAACATTAAGAACAATAACAAGCATGATAGTAGCAAACAAAATATATGCGTCATAACAACACAAAAATACATGGTTAGCTTCGACACTTCAACGTGGAAATGGAATGATTTTAGGGTTTATTCCTCGTGATTCAAATGCATCAACAATAATGTTGAATTCTACGATAGATGCAGGCTCAGGGAGCAGGTTTCAGACACAAATCCAACCACATCGCAATTTCTCGCTAATGCAATCTTTCAAAGAAGTTGAACTAAAAGAAAATAATATATAAAATCTTGGAAAACAAAACCTAATGGCCAACCAAATTAACCTCGTCCTATCAAAATTAACAACTTTTCTCCCTTTGTGTAAACTCTATACCGAGTCTGGAAGGATGAATGAACTAATAGCATAATCCCTGCAATATAAACCCTACATGGAATAAGGAAATCAATAAAGCTAAAAGTAAGAAACGCTGCAAGAAAAGAGAGAGCATGGAAAAACATGAAGACAGTGTGAGATTTTTGATGCCAGCAAAGGCTATTGACGAATGGGAGCTATGAGAATTGTTTCATCAATTTTGGGTATTCGCTCACCTCTTAACTATGGTCACTTGCAAGCAAAAGCATAACTCAACAACCTAAGTTTGTTGCTAGAATTAAAATTGAAAAGTAAAACTTACCGCAAGAACTTGAGTCTAGAAGGACTGATGAACAAATAGACCAATCTTGCAAGAGAAACACTCTTTGGGAGAACTCAGAGGGGAATAAGCCTCTATGTTAAGCCATCAAGAAATCGTTCCGCAAGAAGCAGTCGTTTGATTACTTTTTGAGCGTGCCCATTACGTGTCCTAACTATTAGTTTTCTCTTAACTATTAATTGTTAATCCAACGCCCTAAAAATATCCAATCGTCTTACATTCCATCCGATGGTTCAAACTGGTACACAGTGGCAGCTAGGGGAGTTTTTCTCAAAGGGGAGGTCTTACGACGCAATTAAAATCCAATATGACAGAGATTTGGTAAAAATATTTCACTTTCGCTCTTAGAGTTATAAATAAATATTTTGATGTCTATGTTAAACTAATATAAATCCATCTTAAGCACGGATCTAACATGAGGCGAGAGGGATCAAATTTATTTAGTTGCAAACTTATTTTAGAGTGCAAAAAATAATGTGTAATTTTGTATTATTTAAATTGTATTTTTGAATGTTATAGAGATTACATAACATGTGCATTGAGTCATTTTATCAACACACATTAAATTTGTTTTTTATTATTAATATATTTTTAAGTATGCATCAATATTAATTCATATTAAAATATTTTATTCATAACTCACATTGGACAATTTATTTTATAAAACATTAAAACATATTCTTTTAACATTGTTTTCTATATTTAGATATATATGAAGTTTATATCACGTGTAAAAATATTTTTGAAAAGTATTAAGGTTTAAATATCTTACTCACATTTTTCTTTTCTTCTTTTTAATTATACCCTACATTGCTTTTCTATTTAGAGAATATTTTATTTTTATTTGAAGAGGCACTGACATACTTACACATCACCTTCACACTGGGCTATAGAATGAGCCTCTCCACTCAATAATGTAAATCTATATCAACTTTATAGAGATTAAAAAAAAAAGGTGATGTGTGATTGGTCTATGTTTAACGAGGAGGTGACACATGTCCTTAAAAAAAAACTCTAAAGAGTGTTGACTATAATAAAAACAAAAATAATTATACATATTTGGTTCGATTTAATTAAAATCATTATAAAACATAAATAATCTCATTCTCATCATGCTCGCTTGGTTAGTTGTTAATATTAAAACTAGCATAGGTCCATCTTAATGACAGATCTAACATGAGTCAAGAGAAATCAAATTTCTTCACATGAAAACTTCTTTTAGAGTGCAAAATACAATGTGCAATTTTTCATTGTTTAAATTTCATTTTGAATGCTATATAGAGTACATAACTTAAACTTATGAGTCCAAAAAATATTTGTTAAAAAAGCATATACCTAAAAAAGGACCAAAGTGTAAAACACAAGCCACTTCAAACATTTTAACCATAAAAAAATTATTTTTTCCAATAGCTTTATATGACATATACATAATTTTCTTAAAAATATATATAATATATACATAGTTGACATTAAAATATTTTACATAATATGTACATTGAGACATTTTATTAGTGCACATTAAAATTGTTATTTTGTTTTTTTTGTTATTAATATATTTTTAAGTATAAATCAATATTAAAATATTTTATTGATCTCACATTGAATATTTATTTATTCTTGTCGGTCAAAACTTTTTATTAATTGATCAATATTACATATGATATTCCTCAAGATCGTTTCTCTCCCTGCCTCACTCTGACCAGATTTGTTGGCTAGGAGGGTGATACAAAAACTAAGAAGAAAATGCCATACTAGACATAATAACCAAAAGTAAAAAGACCAAATACCATAAAAAACGCAAAGAATCAAAAGAAAACTATCATTCATCACAAATTAATGGAGAAAATCAGGTGCATTACCAACACCCAGAGCAGCAACAGGACCTCAGTCATGATGGGCATGAAATTCCATGTGAGCAAGGCAGGCCTCCATATCATCAAGTTTGTCATTAGTGCATCTCTAGCTCCATCGCAAAGAAGCCAAGTGATCCAGGATGTCCCACTAGTTTTTTTGCAAGTCATTCAAAATGGAATGACTTCATTTCTATCATCGTGCCTTTGATGCCTCATTTCCTCCAAAGTTTTCATTACCATATGCAATTACATATCAAGAGACTCCATGGAGAGTGGTTGGTAAACACGATTCAGTGACTAAACCTAATCGTGGGCCAGCTCCCTCCCTGACTCGACGCCTGCAATCCCTTCCTCCTCAGCTACTACCACCTGACCTTCCCTTCCTATTGGTTGGCCACGAGGCCCCGCACCCCTCCAAGCACGACCTTGTTGCCTTAACATCTCCAAATGGGCAGCAACACACCAGACACAAAGCTCAACTATAGCACGACCAAGGCAATCATTCTAACAAATCACATTGAATATTTTATTATAACAACATTAAAGTATTTTCTTTACTTTACATGAAATTATATTATGTCATATGGACACTAACCAAACATGCATATCATATTCATTTTTGTTTTTTATTATAGCTAGCAATGTTTTCTATTTCGAGCATATTTTATTTTTAGTTTAAGAGGGACACGTGCCAACTCCATGTTGAAGACAGACGGAATTACACATCACCTTCATACTGAGTTGTAAAATGAGCGTCTATGCTCAATCAAGTATGAAATAGATGTGGTAAATATATTTCGCTTTCACTCTTAGAGTTATAAATAAAATATTTCGATGTTTATGTTACATAATATAATTTTATATCAACTTTATAGATATAAAGTAATTAAAAGTAAAAATTATATATATATTATATATAATATATATTATTCTTCCATTTATATTATAAGTATTTTGAATATGAATTATGTTATATAGATAGAGAGAAACCACACCCCCCATCCCACAACACACACACATATATGTATGTTCATGTTAGCCCTAGTAAATAGGCTCAAAATGATAAAGTAATTAAAACTAAAATAATTTAGTTACTTTTTATTAAGAAAGAGATAAGTAAATAATTTAATTTACTAATCAAATAAAACAAAATATAATATAATAAATATTTTAAAAAATGTAATTCATGATAGAATGAAAATTACACATGGTCCACACAAACACACACACACATATAGAGAGAGACCAAATCTATAACCACAAAATTTCAAACACTAAAAAATATTAAATATCTTGACATGTAAACCTTTTTTCAAGTTTTGCATTCTAAAAAGAAGTTTGAGTATCAAGAGATTTGATCCCTCTCGGCACTTAGTAAATCTGTGGTTAAGATAGATCTATAATGGTTTAATTATCAACAATGATTTAGTGGGTGGTAGAGATTTAACCTCCATGGAATATTCCAAAATATTCTTAATAAATTCACAAATCAAGGGTTAAGTTTTATCTTTAAATTAGTTTTTTTAATCTTATATTAATTAAAATATTCTCATATCAACAATTGCCATATTAGACAAATGGTATTGATAAGCCATAGTATTGGTCCATAATATTATAAGAAAAATTATTTATAAATTAAGAATATCCATAATAAAGTTAGGTGAATTCTCCATATTTAAAAATACTATACATATTTTTGAAATATATTAAATGTTTAAGTTATTATTGACACTTTTTATAATGAATAATAATATTTAAATAAATTTATAGTTTTTTTTTAGACAATATGAGATCTATCATAAATAAGTGTTTTGAAATTTAAATAACCTCCCCTATTGTTCTTCAACAATATCTTGATAATGTCCATGGGATCTTGGATAGACAGTGAGCGGGTGCTTTATTAAGACACTCCTTGATGTGAAGTCACCAGTTCAATTCCCCACCCCAATCGGGGTGATATATTGGACATGATGAACTTGTAGTCCTACCAAGCTTACAAAAAAAACAATATCTTGATAATAGTTATGGCCCATTTTTCTTCAACAATCTCGATAATGGTTGTGGCCTATTAACCACAGTGGATAAACACTCATTTTTCTTCATTGTCTCCCAAGTGTGCAAAGCACCATCGACATCCTAGCCTTAGAAAGTGAATGCATCACATAAGTATATGTAATGAAATTGATCTTGTGACCTTGGCCTCCCATCTCCTGCATTGGGATTTTCATCGAATTGATTCACCCAACCTCTTGATATATAATATATAATCCAAGTGCACCCAACACTTAGTCAATTTTCATTTTTTCAGCGAAATATATCATCTAACAAGACCTAGAACCGTTAATCGACGGAACCTGTAACGAAGATTTCCTAGAGGATTTATAAATTACTTATTTTAAAATAGCTAGGCTTTGGGATCTGTTTATTAATGAGAACTACAGGAAATAAGAACTTTCCCGTTGCCCGGGACCGTCAAGTCAGAAGCAATTTTAATTGTGATTCAAACATTACTAGTGGGGCCGACAAGCGGATTGGTGGGTTAGTTGGAGGTCTTTATTACAAGCAGCCGACATGTGGAAAAGTGGGTAATACCAGAGGCTAATGAGCCTAGAGGTTTTCAAAGCTCGAAAGTCTTAAGACCGACGGGTTCCATACCTGGAAAGGTATGCCCATAAGCCGCAGATATTGCAATTTAAAGAATTATTCGGCTCTAGTCTAGCAATATATGTATATGAGTGTAGACTTGGGGTGAGGATATTTATACGTATATATGGCCACACTCGCGTAGAGTTAGCTTGCCTTCTGACTCCTCCCACTTTGCAATAAATATGCCACGTGATTTTTAACAGGAATTATATCCTGAAAGAGTTGAAGGGAGCACCAATTTGGGGAATTCGCTTTGTGATTGTTTTATTAAAAGGACCAATTTAGAGAAAATCTAAGTTAGATTTGCATCAATTGGTATCAAAATAGACCATGTGCTTACTTCAAGAACAAGAGATAATCATGGTGCCTAGAGTTGTTCAAGGCAATTGACGAAGCATAAGAAGAGACAAACAAAGGCTAATTGCTAATAGAGAAGTATTGCGGGTGATGCAACGATTGGAGGCACAAATGGCAACAATAGGGACTGGTTTGCAGAGATAACCAAATCAAGAGATGTGAATCTAGAAGAGGAAGAATCTTTAGAAGAAGAAGAAGCAGTAGAAGTTAAAGTATTGAAAGCAATTTTGGGATTTGTGATGAAACTCAAACCAGATTTGTCTTCATATACAGGCAACATGAAACTAGAGGAGCTTACTGATTGGTTCACAGAAATGGACAAATTCTTTGAATATGAAGAAATAGATGAGGAGAAGAAGGCTAAGTTTTTGTAACTAAATTAAAGGGTCATGTAGCTCTCTGGGGGGATGGTGAACATGCATAAAGAAGGAGAAAGAATAAGTAGAAGATTAAAATTTGGTACGTGATGGTGGTGAAACTCAGACGTAAGTTTTTGTTGAAATATTACAAACTTACCGTTTTCATGAGTATGCATAACAATAGACAGAGGCAATGATAGTCAGAGAGTGCACAAAAGAATTCTCAAGGTGAATATCAGGGAAGGATATGTAGAAGAGTTTAAAAATATGACAGAAAGATATATAAATGGTCTTAGACCGGACATATAAGATGATATTAGTGTATTTCCACCCAAAATAGTAGAGGAGGCATATCAATTGGATTTAAAAGATGAAGGAAAACTTGCAAGGAAGTAAGCTACCATATGCAACAACACTGTCGGAAGAAGAGGAAAAAAAACTAATAGAGGAAGATTCACGACACCAAGAGATGGCTTCAACAGTTCTAATGTACCAACACATCAAGAGGGAGAAGCCAGAGGCCGAAGATCCTTTTCTAGAGAATGAAGAAGAGGTAAAGGAAGAGGTTTGTTGCTACAGATGTGGCAAGCTTGGATACATGGAGTATGATTGTCTAGAGAATAGAGATACATGCCAAAGGAATGATATTGTTGTTGTGATAGAAGAAGAAAAAATAGAGGTGCAGGAAACTGAGAATGTGGCAGAGATAGGAGAGGCCTTGATGATGAAAAAGGTGTTGATTAAGTAGGAGAAAAAAGATGTTGAACCTGTCCAAAGGAAATCCTTGTTCCAAACTGTTTGCAAAGTTCAAGGGAAGTGTTGTGGTGATTGATAGTGGCAATATTAATAACCTAGTGTCTACAGATGTTGTAGAAAAATTGAAGTTGAAGAGGCAAAAGCATCCGACACCCTATAAGTTGTCTTGGCTGCAAAAAGGGCATCAAGTTTTGATGAATGAGTAGTGTGAAATAGAACTTCATATTGGCAACTACAAGGATAAGACCTTGTGCTATGTGATGCCAATGGATGTGTGTCATATTTTGTTGGGTAGACAGTGCCAGTTTGACATAGGTGTCGTACATGGTGTCAAAAAGAATACGTATAAGTTTTAGAAGGATGGCATCAATCATACCTTACTTCCATTACAAGAAGGGACTTCTAAACCCAGTGATCCTAAATCTTTGTTTATGAGTGAGAAAGAGTTTTTACAGTAGTTGAAGATAGAGGAGGTAATTTTTCCTATCATTTGCAAACCTAGAGTAGTTATTACTTCCACTACTATTTTTGACTTGCCTTTATAGATTCAAGAATTGTTGGAGGAACACAATGACATTGTTGTGGATGATTTACCAAATGAACTACCACCTATAAGGAGTATCAATAATCATATCTTTATAATACTAGGAGAAATTTTCTCTAAATAAGTTGCTTATCGTATGACACCTAAGGAGAATGAGGAAGTTAGGAAGCAAGTGCAGGAGCTGTTAGATAAAGGCTTGATTCGAGAAATTCGTAGTCCATGCTCAGTGCCGACAATGTTGACACCAAAGAAGGGTGGTGGAAGGCGCATTTGTACAAATTCTAGAGCTTTAAATAAGATCACAATCAAGTATCGTTCTCCCTTGCCACATATTGATGATTTGTTGGATTGTTTAAGTGGTGCTAGCTGGTTTTAAAAAAATGATTTGAAAATAGAATATGATCAAATTAGAATCAAAGAGGGAGATGAGTGGAAAACTACCTTTAAAACTAATGAAGGACTGTATTGTCGTCCCATTTGGATTGGACCATGCACCCAATACATTCATGAGACTTATGAATGAGGTATTGAAAGAATTCATAGGGAAGTTTGTAATTGTTTACCTAGATGACATATTAATTTACAGTCAGTCAAAGAAGGAACATCTGCGACATTTAAGGTATGTGTTTGCGAGATTATAGCAGGAAAAGTTACTTATAAATTTAAAGAAATGTTACTTTTTAAATTCATAGCTTGTATATTTAGGATTTGTCATTTCCTAAGAAGGATTGAAGGTGGATCCGAGAAAGGTAAAGGCTATTGTTGAACGACCCTCTCCCAAAAATATTTTGAAATTATAAGTTTTCATGGTTTGGCGAGTCGTTATAGGAAAATCATTTGGAACTTCAGTAAAATGAGCGCACCAATTGTGGAGACAATTAAGAAGAATGAACAACCATTTGGTGGAATTCTAAAGTTGAGAAGGGGTTCCAAAATGTTAAAGAAGAAGATTACAGAACAACCATTCCTTGCACTTCCATATTTTAATAAGCCTTTCTAATTGAAAAGTGATGCCAGCAATGATGCAATTGGAGCAGTACTCATCCAGGAGGACATAACCATTGCTTATTACAGTGAGAAACTAAATGAGTCCAGAAGGAAGTATACATCCTATGATAAATAATTCTATTAAGTGACTCAAACTCTTAAAAGATGGAGGCATTATTTATCATCTAGGGAAATTATTTTGTATATTGATAATCATGCCCTCCAATATATTACACAACAACCTAAATAGAAGCACAAGCACATTAAGTGGGTCGAGTACTTGCAGAGTTTTACATTTGTTTTAAAGCACATTAATGGACAATCTAATTAAATCACAATTGTTTTGAGTACAAGACAATTTTTATCATAGGAAAGTAAAATTCAGGTGTTGGGATTTGATTTTATGAAGGATCTGTATGAGAAGGATGAAGATTTCAAAGAAGCCTTTGAAGCTTGTAAGAACCCAACTTCTCAAAATCGAAGCCCATGGCTTGACTATATGATCCAAGATGGACTTCTCTTTAAGAATAACCAGCTGTGTATTCCCAGTTGTTCCATGAGGGAAAATTTAATTAAGAAAAAACACAGTGGAGGCCTTGGAAAACATTTTGGGCAAGACAAGACTTATGATCTATTGAAAAGGCATTATTATTGGCCAAAGTTAAGGATTGATGTGCAAAAGATTGTAAAGAAATGCAGAACATGTCAATATGCGAAAGGAAGAAGCCAAAACACTGGACTATATACCCCATTGCTAATTCCAGAATGAACTTGGGACTCGGTGAGTATGGATTTTGTTTTAGGACTGCCAACAACTTAGAAAGGTAATGATTCTGTCTTTGTGATTGTAGATAGATTTTCAAAGATGGCTTATTTCATTCCTTGTGCTAAGGCTAGTGATGCTAGCCAAGTTGCTAATATTTTCTTTAAATAAGTGGTAAGATTACATAGAATTCCCAAGAGTATTGTTTCAGATCGAGAGACTAGGTTATTGGGACAATCCTAGAGAACATTATGGAGGAAATTTGGCATAGAATTGAATTTCAACTCAGCATATCACCCACAGACTCATGGTCAGATTGAAATAGTGAATAAAATTTTGGGAAATATTCTACACAGTTTGATTGGAGATCATCCCAAACAGTGGGACCAAATTTTGGCCCATGTTTAATATGCATATAATGACACTCCAAATAGAAGCACTAAATAAAGCCCTTTCCAAATTGTGTATGGAATGGACCCAAGAGGAGTGCATGAGCTTAGAAATTTGGGAAGAACATAACAAAGGATTGTAGCATGAGAATATTTTTCTACAACGATATAATAAATTCATGAACTAGTGAAACAAAAACTTCATAACAACAGTCTCAAATATAAAAGTAGAGCAGATCTTAAAAGAGGGGAGTAGAAGTTTGAAGTAGGATATGTGATACTTTCACATTTTAGAAAGGATAGATTCCCAAAAGGTGAGTATAATAAATTAAAATTTAAAAAGATAGGATCTTTTAAGGTCCTGAAGAAATTCTCTGCTAACGCTTATGAACTTGAATTGCCACCTTGAGTTGAAATTTCCCCAATATTTAATGTAGCATATTTGTATAAGTATGAACCTAAAACATAATAGCCAACAAGTGATGAAAAGAACATCCAATATAGTGGGAAAAGTAGTTGCCAGTAGTTGAAACTTTGCACCAAAAAGGATTTTGGACAAGAGATTGATCAAGAAAACTAGGGACAAAGGCTATTATGAATACTTGGTAAAGTGGAAAAACCATTCAATTACATATGCAACTTGGATGACTGGCACACTGATACAGAAAAGTGGCAAATATGTTGAAGAACTCATGAAAAGGAGTCCAAGAAATATTTGTTCCTTAGCATTATGCAGGGGCATCTGCAAAATTCCATTGACCAACAGTTCAAAATCATTTACTAGAGGATTTGGTTCCTCAATGAGTGGTTTGCTAAGAGATAATTTATTTTAGATTGTTATGAAATTTGTTTAATTAGGTTGATTGTTGCAAAATTGTTATAGTTATTTTAAAATTCCTAATTTTGTCCTTAGATCCTACATTGGTGGATCTGGATCGAGCTTCTCATATAATATTTATATTTCTTTTGATTTAATGAAAAGGGAGTATGTGTGTGGTGTGAAGAGTTCTCAAGAACCTGTCCTTTTGCAATCACCGGTTCAAATTTTTAATGTAATTGTGCTTATAGTCTATGTGTCCATCGAATCATTTGTTACAAGGCTAAGAGGAA
Source organism: Pinus taeda (assembly GCA_000404065.3). Lineage (NCBI taxonomy): Eukaryota > Viridiplantae > Streptophyta > Pinopsida > Pinales > Pinaceae > Pinus > Pinus taeda. Next base: position 139,790 of record APFE030451668.1, on the reverse strand, counting down.
AATTCACTATATATAACTTAGATACATCAATAAGGGAGTGTAGGAAACTATGCATGTAGCATTAGAAGTGGTTGCGAGAGAAGCAAAAAAGGGTTGTGAGAGATGGCACGAAAAGGAGGTGCTCAGAAGAGCGAGCATAAAGCAAGAGAAGAGTCGAGAGGGGAAAATTTTTAAACTGATAGATATATAATATAATTTAAGTGTGCCCAACACTTAGTCAATTTTTGTTTTTCGGAAAAAATTGTCATCTAACGATATCAAGAACCATCAATCAACAAAACCCGTAACGAAGAATACCCGGAGGTTGAGTGCTACGAGGATTTTATAAATTACAACTTTTAAAATAGTCGGGCTCTGGGATCTATCTATTAACAGGAACAAGAGGAGACGAGAAATTTCTCGTTGCCCAGGACCGTCAAGACAAAAGCAACTTTAATTGAGATTCGGGCATTACCAGTGGGGCCAACAGGCGAATAGGTGGGTTAGCCTGAGGTCTTCATTACAAGTGACCGACAAGTGGAAAAATGGGCCAACCCAAACGCTAATGAGCCCGAAGGTTTTCAAAGCCCGAAAGTCTTAAGACCAACAGGTTACATACCTAGTAGCGTATGCTGAGAAGTAGGGGCCTAGAAGGCATAAATATTGAAATTTAAAGAATTGTCATGCTTTGGGCTAGCGGCATATGTATATGAGTGTAGAGTTAGGGCAAGGATATTTATATGTTTAGATGGGCACACTCGCATAAAGTTGGATTTCCTTTTGATCCTAACACTTTATAATAAATCTCCCACAGTGATTTTTATGAGGATTTATATCCTGAAAGGGTTGAAGGGAGTGACACTTTGGGGAATTCATTTTGTGATTGTTTTGTTAAAAGGACCGATTTAGATAAAATTTAAGTTATATTTCCATCACTTCCCCTAGTATATCAAGCATAGTCATGTATATGAATGGATCGCGCTTGAAGTCAGGTAGGGTTTTGACCTAGTTGAAAATTTATTTTAACATTTAAAGAGTGGGGTGGGTTTTGAGTACCTAGCTTTTTGTGGATGAATCCCATTTGACATCCATGGCATGAAATTGTTGTACTATGAATGGTCATGAGGGGGAGCTTCTGAGAATGTGTTGTAGCGGTTACAACCACCCTCTAAAAGTTTGGCTCGCATGAAAATTTCAGAGCCTACCTCGGATCCTGCAATCGATTATCATTGGTCACTTGATTGGTAAGCTGATAATTTCAAGCTTCCCTACTTGATCTTAAGAGTTTTCCACATTCTCATCTTCATGCAGCATGTGTCATACTTGCCCATAGGGGTTGTTGTTTGCCATGCAAAGGGGATGTTGTCTTGCTTCAAGGGAATTGTGTGTGTATGAGTGGTTGTCATCACATATACATGTTTGACACTCACCTCATGCACTCACGTCACGAAGGTTGTTGCATCAAGAAAAGTATGTCTTATGTATTCTAGATGGTTTATGTTGTGTCACTAAGTGGCCATGTGCGATCACAATTGAGTCCTATCAATGTTTTCATAGGTTTCACTCATCTCACACTTAGCCATTTTCCCAAGCAACCTAGCCTCATCTAGCATCCTGGAACTATGCGCTTTGTTTATGCAACCAAGCTTCCTCCCTTGTCTACTGAAACCTCGTAGTGCGCAAAGACACCAACCTCCCTTTCATGCTAAAACCCCATAGCCTGTAGAGGCCCCAGCCAACACTTCTCTCCAGAAATGTGCAGAACAGTCCAGTTGCACTGCACTCAAAAATCGCGCGGAGGTGTCCTCCCGGGACCCCTATCCTGTAGCAGTGCCCCGAGCCTCAAACTGTGCAATGTTGTCCAAGTTATCTTGTTTATCTTACATGCAAAAAATGCACAGATGGTCCTCCTAGGGCCTCATTCCAAGAGCAGTCACTGTCCAGTGAAATTGTGCAGATCTACCTCTCAGTGACTACAGGAAAAGGTGACATTTTGAAATTGCTTCCAAGGAGCTGAGGAGAAGGACCAAGGAACCAAGTAATGTAAAGGATCACGACCGCATACAAACTCCACCAGATGCATGATCATGTTGAGAGTAAGTATGGAAACTAAAGAAAAACTTCTAAAGTACACCTCTTAGTTGAGTTTGTAGGACTGCTTGTCATTGTCATATCATCCTGTCCCCAATAACCTGCATGTGCACAAACGCAAAAAAGTCATCTCATTTTTTTTTCTACATGTCTTTCTTCTTTTTCAATTGTTCGACGAACTATCGTCTTCTGCATGTTGATTTCTATGTAATGCTTGCGACTTCGTTCTGGTGATGTTGAAGGTTGTGTTTGAGTTGTGTTCGCCATGCACACATCTATCACACTCAAACACAATGTTGTATGCACTCTCACGCAAGCGTCATCGCAATCATTCAATTATCTATCACAAGTGTTGCGCCTGTCGCATGCACCATCGGCTAGTCATGTTAAGCATATGTTGTCTTGATGGTTTGAGGTGTCTTGTCCTCAAGTCATGTTGAGTGTGTGTTTCCAAGGTTGCATATGCACAAATTCACTTGCTCATACACTTAGTCATTTGATGAAGTTCTGACAACCGGATCACCCTCTAACAGTCGAACCTCACTCGACTGACTATCACCTAGAATAGTGCAGAAGTTTCCAACAAGCCATTTCAATATACACTGCCCGCAAGCTGATCAACCAACCCTCCTGCTGGTCAACTGGAGATTTTGACAGGGCAGTGACCTCAGGACTCACTCCCCTAAAAAATTGCGCAGAAATGCAGACATTTCCTGCTCTAATTGCACATACAGGTCGGGAAGATAGCTAATGCCCATCCCTCTCTCCCTCCAAAAATTGCTTAATTTTTCCAGCCAGCCTCCCAAACAGTCAATCGACTGCTCACACAAAAAACTGCGCAGATTTCATTAGTGAGCCCCTCAGCTGCCTAGCATCCATCTTAACTCAGAAATTGTGCAAAGGTGTTCAGTAGGCCAGCCTCCCTGCAATTGCACAGTTTTTGTCTCCAGCAATCTCACAGGTCGTTGCCAGCTCCCTCCAAGAATTGCGTAGTTTTTGTTGCAAAGTCATCCCGCAACCCACTACCAACTCCCTCCAGGAATTGCACATTTTTTTGCTTCCAAGCCTCATGCAGCCCCCAGCCAGCTCCCTCTAGATATTGCACATTTTTTACTGGCAGAACTGCTTCCCTCCATAAATTGGGTAGATTTTCCCTCCAGCTGAGCCAGATCCCGTGGACAGTAACTGTTGATCCGAATTATCCATCTCAGTCTCCCAGTGACCTCTGTGTAATTTTCACTAGTAGTGCCCGGAGCTCGCATCCCAGCTTGAAACTTGCCTTATGCAGTTTCGCAACCTTGCCCTCTCTCCCAGTCACCTGCATCTAAAATCGAATGACCGTGCATCATGGTAGAGTAGGAGGTTTATGGATTTGATGTCGGCTCGTCATGAGGGATTGCAGACACTGGTACATGAATAGACATGACACGATGAGAGATGAGATGAACAAGGAGAGTACATGCAGAAGGATGTGTTGATGAATGGACAAATGAACAATGCATACAAGGAGATGTGTTCGCGGACTAGCGAATGGACGAACATGCAAGAAGAACTTTTCAAGAACGAACGAACATGCGAAGATGTGTTCACAAACATAGGAACAGATGAACATGCTAGGATTTGTTCACAAATGGAAGAATGAATGGACATGCAAGGAGACATTTTCATGAACGAATGAATGAACATGTCAAGCATGCCAAGGTACAAGCAAGGAGAAACGTGCACATGCAACATCAAGCAAACCCAATGACCATCGAGGACTCTGCACACCTTTCCATGTGGAGGTGAAGCTGTGATACACCAAGAGGACATCCATCACTTAGCAGCACTACAGCTTGACATGCACACCACTAGTAGCATGAACATACGAGCATTGTATTGTTGAGTCGTGTCATGAGTCGTGTCGGCCACATCACTACTGTGGGCCATACTATTGTAAATCAATGTAATGAAACATGGAAGTCCAAGAGACCCACTTGTAATCTGAAGAGTCATGTAAAATTTAAAAGTCATGAAAGTCAAACAGTCATGAGAGAAGTCGAACAGTCACAAGGGTCAGTTTTACCCTTGGCTATAAATAGCCATCATTTGTACATGTAAAAGAATTTTCACCTTTGCTCCTCCCACGTAGCCTTGAGAGTCTGTAATATTTTCTTTGAGGAGCGAGTAGTGGATCCAATGCCCCACCCATGGGGTAAGTGATGTATGGTGTATCGATGTGTCTTAGAACTTTCACTTGATTCAGAATCCTGATAATAGGCCAACACATTTTCACACATGTGTCGTAATTTCTCGTAAGATTAATCTTGAACACTTGTAATACATGTTGCTTTAACATGTGTTAAACAATTGAACTCATTTAGTTGTTCTAATACATATATTTATGAAAATGTGTTGTATAAGTTGTTAATGATGTCCTACCCATGTTGGTTACCTCCCTGGACATCAAACATAAGTGTTCACGTAAACTTGTTATAACAATCGTCGCACTCGCACGCACTGTCCCACTGGGTGTTGTATGTGCTATCTTCCCTTGTGTGTTGTGATTGACGCATCCATGTGGATTGCTCCTCCGAAAGATGTCCATGTCCTATTGTGTTGTGTGTCTCTGATAGAGTTCGGACTTCCTCCCTTCCAACTGGAGACTTGCTCCCACCCTCTCTCTTTGTTTTGAAAGAACCTTGACATAGGTAACACTCACACTCACCAGGCACGTGAACCTCGTTGTTTGAAGACAAAGCAGACCACTCTCACATGTTGACAAGCAAGAGCTAAGGCATATCTTTAATATAATGGAAATTGGGCCATCGTACCAGATGGGACTCCTACACTAAACGGTGTGAGGTCTATTTGGGACTTCAAACCGGGGAGATCCCTTGATGTTGGCGGGTCCATCACCATCAAAGTTTTGGTGCTAGGACGAGGGCCAGATGACAAGCTGATTCCTCGCAATCTATGTTGAATATTCACACATCTATCATGGATTTTGTTACAGTTCACTCTCAGAAATGTTTGTCCAATGGACATATCTTTCGTGTCGAGAGGGAGTTCTAGGATGACTTGTCACCAATCACGTATGGTGGTGAAGGCGAAGTGGCCTGGCCTGAGCACTTAGATGACTTCCATGTGCTCATGTAGAATGTGGAAGGTTTTAATGAAACAAAGGTATGTTCACTGCTCACACACACACACTTCGTGACAACCCATTGTGGTGGTGTAGCACACTGCCTCATAAATTCGTGCACTCATTCAAGTAGTTCAGTGATCTGATTGAATTTGTTTTTCACCTTTTTGATCCTGAAGCACTTGATAAAAAATATTGTTGAAACAATGGAAGACCCCACATGAATCACCTATGGATTTTTCACAACGCTTCTTTCTATTCATGTTTGAAGCTCCAAAAAGTTAGATGAAATTCCAATATCTCATGGACATATTTGAATATTGCCTTACGAAATCACTCTGTCCCAAGATGAAGTTGAAGTTAAAACCCCACTCGGCATACTTCGGTGATGGAGCTACGCAATCACAAGCAGAGAAAGTTACTGTCACAAGTGATTGTCCACCTTCCCCTCATCAAACAACTCCACCACCGCAAAGTGATATGGGAGAACATGTGCACACGTTCGTTCAATTACCACATCCTCCCACCCTCACTACTCTCAATATTTGTGCAGATTTGGTTAGGAAGCCCCATGGGTTGTCATACACACTTGTTACCACAACCTCTGTCTCTACGTTCTACTGATCCTCCAGATTGCACTGTCTTTTGTTCTCCTGTTCCGGACTCTACATTTGTTGTGAACAAGGATCTAGCCATCGACGGAGTTGATGTTGCACAACCAACCTACTTTGTCATTCATGAAGAGTATGACCGAGCATCTGAGAATGAACACACCATGAAGGATGACCTCCTTATGTCCGCGCTTCCTTCACTTTCTCCTGACATCATTGGTGATTATGTTATCTCTTATTTTCCTTGTGTAAATAATTCCACGGATGCATCTACATCCGATCATTCGCAGAACGCATCGGATGTGAGTACATCATTTGACAGTGGAGATGCTAGGTCCCTATAATACTAGTGATTACCCCATTACTATTGTATTTGTATCCCTTATTAATATTGTTGTGCCCCTATTGTCCCCATATTTTTATTATTGTGCCCCATAGAATCCCTCTATTGTTATTTTTGTGGCTTTATATTATTATTGTTAGGTCGGCTGGATTATATTGTGACTCCTTAGACTCCTATATATAGAAAGGAGGTTTTGTCATTTGAATGATCCAAGAATTGTTCATTTGTGTAGTGTAAAGGAGGTTGCCCCTCGAAGACACTGAATTCTAAGGCATTGATCTCTCTTTTCTATCTTTTTGTGAGCTGGTTTCATGACATTTGGTATCAGAGCTTTGGATTCTAGGGTTTTGCTGCTCCAAATGGGTCATCGTGGCATTTTTGCTATAAAAAAAAATTTCTGTGACGTTTCAGAAGTGAAAAAAACCCATTTAAGACGAAATCACACTAAACCTCGGGTCCAAATTTCAGAGCTTTTCGCGTTATATTTGCGGAGACATGATCTGAGGAATTTGGTCTTTTTGCAAACTCCTGAATTACATTCCAAACAGGTGACCTGGGGAAAATCGTCATAACTTTCTCTCTAAGCATCGGATTTAAATTTTGTAAGAAGATACAGAAAGAGGACGAATTGTAGTTTCTTGTATATATTTTTAGTGCCAAAGGTTGAAACAATGACACATGGCACTTCATACAAGTTCGCTCTTCCGAAAAGGTCTATAATCAGGTCATCTTGGGAGATTGTGCATAACGTTTTCTTAGAGAATCCAATTTGGATTAAACTAGTGGTATTGGAAAGAGGATGCAGAGGGCTACTACAGGTCACAATTTCAGAACTAGATGATCCGAAATTACAGAGATACATCAGATTCAATATCAAGCTCCTACAAAGTGAAAAAAGGTGTGTAGTTTTTTTTTTTAATTTTTGCATAAGCTTGGTTTGAAAAATTAGTTTGAAGGAATCCAAAGGGCATAGTAAAGCATTATTATCGGTAATTGATGCCCAGAGGAAAGAAAATGCAAACACCTAGTAAGCAACATGAAAGCTCTAGCATGACTCATGAAGAAGAGGAAGAAATGCAACATGATATATCAAAATTATGAGACCAAGTGCAACAAGTGTCACTTGCACAAGATACAATCTCGCAAACGCAGAGGGTGAACATTCTTGCTTCCTGTCTTCGAAGGTTTCAATGGATTTTATCACAAGTTTACCTAAGTCTGAGGGAAAGAGTGTCATCATGGTGGCAGTTGACAGACTTACCAAGTATGCACACTTTTGTGCATTATCACATCCATTTAAAGCCAGTACATTTTCTACTGCATTTATGGAAACAATTCAAAAGCTACATGGAAACCCAAAGATTATTGTAAGTGACAGAGATCCCATTTTCACTGGAAATTTTTGGACATAATTATTTTCTTGTCTTGGTACTCAGTTAGCTCATAGCTCATCTTATCATCCTCAATCTAATGGGAAAACTAAGATAGTAAACAAATGTTTGTAAGGATATCTTCGTTGCTTTGTATCTTGCAGCCTGTTGATATCTACTTTTTCCAGAAACGTAGAGGGTGAACATTCTTGCTTCTCATCTATCACTCTGTGTGATTCATCGAATCATGAGGATGCCGACAAACATCCTAAATTTTCTAATCTTGGTCATCGTGATCTTTGTACTTCTTCATCTGATCACGATGTTGATTCACTCGTTGTTAATCTATCTAAGACACTAGTCCTCGATGATCTATCTATCGACGAAGTGGAAACCCTGCAAGTTGTCGAGGTACTTCAGTTTGATTTGATGGTTATGTCAAGCCCTCGTTGTCTTGAGGTTAGCTACACTTCTGATCAAAAAAATTGTGAAACACTCGAGGCTCCTTATCACTCTCTGCTCCGCATTAAAGATCAACCAAACACCCAGATTTCACTTCCTCCACTCAAATCGCATGATCCCATCGCTCAAGATTTGGAAGAATCTTACACATCGAACATGCTTGCAAAGCATAGGCTGTTGGTCTTTCTCAGGTTCGCTCGTATGTCATAGTACAAAGAGTGTGCATGTTTATCATTTGCACGCAATGTGTCACTTCACCACGTTAAGTCCACATAATGTTTATCTTGTGCATTCACTCTTTTCTTTTCTGAGGATGTTTTAGAACTCGAAGCATGTTGGTTTTCATTGTTGTATCTTTTATGTTTGTTGGTTCACTTGACTGTGCTTCTCGCGAACCATGCCTTCACCAAACATAGGCCAGCCAATTCTCTGGTGGCTACATTGGAAATATCACTTCACGTAAGTAGGCCCATGCACTGTTTAGAATAGGAAGAGGATTAGTGTTTGCTTCTTTGCATTGCTTTGATTTGAATTTGGGTTAGCGTGTTTTCTTGCTTTCTTACTTGCTTTGGTTTGCTTGCTTTGCTTACATTCTTTTCTTTCACTTTACTTATGCTTTTTCTTTTTGATTTTTGTTGTATTTGCTTGCTTGTACCCATAGGTTAGCCTCTCGTGAAACCATGTTTGGTTCTCGAGATAGGTCAAGCGAATCTAAGAACCTGTTGTCTTCAGCCATTTATGCCTTGATGGAAAATACGTTCTATTCAGAGTGAGTCTTTTTTAAAACACAATGCTTGCACTCTAACTAGCACCACCTACTCTTGTCGGTCATTTTGGGTTAACCCTTGTCAGCTCAGTCAAGTAGAGTAAGGTGAGGGAGAAACTTTAACAAGTATGTTAGAGGTATACATAACATATTTCTCTAAAGGAACAACCTCTTTCGCTCTCAATATGATGGGATACCTCTTCCACCCCTGAAATAAATAAGTGCCTATGAACAATTCTATGAAAATATGAAAATTTTGAAAAAATGAATAAGGCAAAAGAAGAGAAAGGCTTCCTATACAAAGAGGTGATGCAAGTAACTCCATTAGGGTACTAACTAGACTCGCTGGCAGGGGAGCGATGCTTGTGTTCCTGCGTGACTCCATCAGGGTATTGTCTAGGCCTACTGGTAGCGGAGCAACACTATAAATGAAACTTAAACTCTAACAGTTATATTACTTGTGCATCAATATACCCCTCATCTCTAATCGAAACAACTGAGTTGACTTGTCTTAGAATGTGTGTTGACTGATCAAGGGCATGGAAGGTGCTACATCTTTCAATCAAGTTAGTGTGGAAACCACGATGATCAAAGAATTGAATAATACTTCCAGAAGAGTTAGACTCGCTTTTCATGAAACAAGGTCCATATAAAGAGCTAGAGTTCTACTAGTGTGTTGCCAAGTGTTTTAGCGACTACAACCACCTTCCAAAATTTTGGCTCGCACGCAAATTTCAGAGCCTACCTCAGATCCTGTGATCGATTATCCTCGGTCACTTGATTGGTAAGCTAATGATTTCAAGCTTCCCTCCTTGATCTTAAGAGTTGTTTGGGTTCTCATCTTCATGTAGCATGTGTCATATTTGGGCATAGGGATTGTTGTTTGTCATGAAAATGGGATGTTGTCTTTATTCAAGGGAATTGTGTGTGTATGAGTGGTTGTCATCACATAGACATGTTTCACACTCACCTCAGGCACTCACATCACGAAGCTTGTTGCATCAAGCAAAGTATGTCTTATGTATTTTGGATAGTCTACGTTGTGTCGCTAAGTGTCCGTGTGCAATCACAGTCGCGTCCTATCAATGTTTGCATATGTTTCACTGATCTCACTCTTAGCCATTTTCCCAAGCAACCTAGCCGAATCCAGCTTCCCGAAACTATGCGCTTTGTTTCTGCAACCATCAAACTTCCTCCCTTGCCTGGTGAAACCCTGCAGTGCGCAGAGACACCAACCTCCCTTTCCTACTAAAGCCTCACAGCCTGTAGAGGCCCCAACCAACACTACTCTCTAGAAATGCGCAAAGCAGTCCAGTTACACTACACTCATAAATTGTGCACAGGTGTCCTCCTGGGACCCTGTCCTGCAACAATGCCCTAAGCCTCAAACTGCACAGTGTTGTCCAAGTTGTCTTGTCTGTCCTACATGCAGAAACTTCGCAGCCATGCCTCCCAGGGCCTCATTCCAGCAGCAGTCACTTTCCATTGAAATTGCGCAGATCTACCTCTCAGTGACTACAAAAAAAGGTGACATGTTGAAATCACTTCCAAGGAGTCGAGGAGAAGGAACTGAGTAATGGAAAATATTAGTACTGCATGCAAGATCTGCCAGATGCATGATCATCTTGAGGGTAAGTATGGTAAGTAAATAACATCTTCTGAATTACACCTCTCAGTTGAGTTTGCAGGACTTCTTGTCATTGTCATATCATCTTGTCCCCAGTAACTTGCATGTGCACAAACACAAAAAACACATCTCATGTGTTTCTTCTAAATATCTTGCTTCTTTTTCACTTGTTCGACCAACTGTCATCTTCCGCATGTTGATTTCTATGTCATGTTTGTGACCTCGTCCTGGTGATGTTGAAGGTTGTGTTTGAGTTGTCTTCTCCATGTACACATCTATCGCACTCACACACAATGTTGAATGCATTGTCGCGCAAGCATCACTACGGTCATTCAATGAACTATCACAAGTGTCGCACTTTTCACATGTATCGTCGTTCAGTCATGTTGAGCATATATTGCTTTCATGGTTTGAGGTGTCTTGTCGTCGAGTCACATTGACTACGTGCTTGCAAGGTCGCGTATGCACAAATCACTCACTCACACACTTGGTCATTTGCTAAAGTTTTGATGACTGGATCACCCTCTAACAGTCAAACCTCCACCCTACAATCGACTTAACTGACTATCACCCAGAACAACGCAGAAATGTCCAACAAGCCATTTCAATCTGCATTGCTCGCAAGCTGATCAACCAACCCTCTTGTTGGTCAACTGAAGAGTTTGACTAGGTAGTGACCCCGGGATTCACTCCCCTCAAAAATTGCACTGAAACTATAGACCTTGCCAGCTCCGCTAACTTAGGAAATTGCATAGACAGGTCAGACAGGCACCTAGTGCCCGTCCTTGTCTCCCTCTAGAAATTTCGCACTTTTTCCAGCCAACCACGCAGACAATCGGTCGACTGCCCACCTAGAAAACTGCAAAGGTTTCATGAGCAAGCCCCTCAACTTCCCAACATCCCACTTAGCTCGGAAATTGTGCAAAGGTGTTCAGTAGGTCAACCTATGAGAAATTGCACAATTTTTGTCTCCAACAATCTCGCAGCCTGCTGTCATCTCCCTCCAAGAATTACGCAGTTTTTGCTGCCAAGCCATCCCGCTGCCAAATCCCTCCAGGAATTGTGCAAAATTTGTTTTCAAGCCTCCTGCATCCATCTGCCTCCAAAAATTACGCATTTTTTGCTGCCAAGGCTCTCTGTTGCCTGAACTGCTTCCCTCCAGAAATTGCACAGATCTGCCCTCCAGCCGAGCCAGATCTCGCTGACAATGATTGTTGATCTGGATTGTCCATCTCAGTCTCCCAGTGACATTTGTACAATTTTCATCGATAGTGCCCAAAGCTCGCGTCCCATCTTGAAACTTGCCTCGCGTAGTTTGGCAGCTTTGTCCTCTCTCTCGGTCATCTACATCCGAAAGTGAACGACCATGCATCATGGTAGACAAGGAGGATTATGGCTTCAAATGATTTCGTATCGTCATGAGTGATTGCAGACACAGGTACATGAATAGACATGACGTGATGATAAATGAGATGAACAAGGAGAGTACATGCAAAAGGATGTGTTCGCGAAGGGACAAACAAATGATGCGTGCAAGAGGATGTGTTCTCGGACGAGCGAATGGATGAACATGCAAGAAGAACTTTTCAAGAACTGATGAACATGCGAAGATGTGTTCGCGAACATAGGAATGGACGAACATGTGAGGATTTTTTCACAAACGGAAGAATGAATGATCATGCAAGGAAACATTTTCACGAATGGAAGAACATGTCAAGCATGCCAAGATACAAGCAAGGAGAAACGTGCACATGCAACATCAAGCAAACCCAATGACCATCTAGGACTCCACACACCTTGCCATGCAGAGGTGAATTTGTGATACACCAAGAGGACATCCATCACTCAGCAACACTGCAACTCGACATGCACAACACCAACAACATGAATGTACGAGGATTGTCATGTTGATTCATATCATGATTCGTGTGGCCGCATCACTACTGTGGGCCATACTGTTGTAAATCAATGTCATCAAACATGGAAGTCCAAGATACCCACTTGTAATATGAAGAGTCATGTAAAGTTGAAAAGTCATTAAAGTCAAACAGTCATGAGAGAAGTCAAACAGTCACAAGGGCCAGTTTTACCCTTGGCTATAAATAGCCCTCATTTGTACATGAAAAATACTTTTCACGTTGGCTCCTTTCACATAGCCTAGAGAGTTTGTAATCTTTTCTTTGAGGAGCGATTAGTGGCTCCAACACCCTGCCCATGGGATTGATAATGTATGGTGTATCGCTGTGTCTTGGAACTTTTGCTTAATTCGGAAGCCTAATAACAAGCCAACAAGTTTTCACACATGTGTTGTAATTGTTTGTAATATTAATCTTGGACACTTGTAATACATGGTTCTTTAACCTATGTTAAACAATTGAACTCATTCAGATGATCCAATACATATATTTATGAAAATGTGTTGTATAAATTGTTAATGTTGTCCTACCCATGTTGGTTACCTCCTCAGAAATCAGACATAACCGTTCACGTAAACTTGTTATAACAATTGTTGCACTCGTATGGACTGTCTCATTGGGTGTTGTACATGCTATCTTCCCTTGTGTGTTCTGAATTCTGCATCTGTGTGGATTACTACTCTCAAAGATGTGCATGTCCTGTCGTGGCGTGTGTCTCTGACAGAGTTGGGTCTTCCTCCCTTCCAACTCAAGACTCACTCCCACCCTCTCTCTCTGTTGTTAAATAACCTTGACACAAGTAACACTAACACTCACCAGGCACGTGAACCTCGTTGTTTGAAGACAAAGCAGATCACTCTCACGTGCTGAAAAGTAAGAGTTAAGGCATATCTATAAGATAATGGAAACCGGACCATCGTACCGAATGGGACTCCTACACCAAATGGTGTGACGTCTAGTTGGGACTTCATATCGGGGAGATCCCCTGATGTTAGCGGGTCCATCACCATCAACATTTTGGTGCTAGAAGGAGGGCCAAATGACAAGATGAGTCCTCACAATCTGTGTTGAATCTTCACACATCTATCATGGAGTTTGTTACAGTTCACCCTCTGAAATGTCTGTCCAATGGACATATCTTTCACGTCGAGAGGGAGTTCTGTGATGACTTGTCACAAATCATGGATTATGGTGAAGGCAAAGTAGCCTCACCCGAGCACTTAGATGACTTTCATGTGCTCATGGAGAATGTGGAAGGTTTTAATGAAACAGAGGTTTGTTTGCTGCTCACACACACACTTCGCGACCACCCATTGCGATGTATGGCATACTACCTCATAACTTCATGCACTCATTCAAGAATTTCAGTGATCTAATTGAATATGTTTTTCACCATTTTGATCTTGAAGCTCTTGATAAAAAATAGTTAAAACAATGGAAGTCCCCGTATGTATCACCTATGGATTTTTCGCAGCGCTTCCGTCTATTCATGTTTGAAGCTCCAAAATGTCTAATGAAATTCCAATATCTCCTACTAAATCACTTTGTACCAAGATGAAGTTGAAGTTCAAACCCCACTCAACATACTTCGGTGATAGAGTTGCGCAATCACAAGTGGAAAAAATCATTGTCACAAGTGACTGTCCACCTTCCCCTCATCAAACAACTCCACCACCACAGAGTGATATGGGAGAACATGCACACACGTCCATTCAACTGTCACATCCTCCCACCCTCACTACTCTCAATACCTCCGCACATTTGATTGGGAATCCCATCGGTTGTCATACTCACTTGTTACCACAACCTTCGTCTCTGCGTTCTGCTGATCCTCTGGATTGCAATGTCTTGTGTTCTTCCGTTCCGGACTCTACACCTGTTGTGAACGAGGATCAAGCCATCGATAGAGTTGATGTTGCACAACCAACCTGCATTGTCATTCATGAAGAGTATGATTGAGCATCTGAGAATGAACTCGTGGTGAAGGATAACCTCCTTATGTCTGCTCCTCCTCCATGTTTTCCTTACATTGTTGGTGATTTTGTTATCTCTGATTTTCCTTATGTAAATCCTACCACGGATGCATCTACTTCTGATCATTCTCAGAATGCACCAGATATGAGTACAACATTTGACAGTGGAGAGGAAAATTTCTTCATTGAACATCCACTTGATTTTTCATCTACTTTTTCCAGAAACATAGAAGGTGAACATTCTTGCTTCTCATCTACCCTTCTGTGATTCATCGAATCATGAGGATGCCGACAAACATCTTGAATTTTCCAATCATGGTTATCGTGATCTTTGTACTTCTTCATCTAATCATGATGTTGATTCACTCATTATTAATTTGTCTAAGACACTGGTCTCTGATGATCTATCTATCGACGAAGTGGAAACTCTGCAGGATGTCGAAGCACTTCAACCTGAGTTGATGGTAATGTCAGGCCCTCGCTATCCTGAGGTTAGTTCCACGTCTAATCATAAAATTTGTGAAACACCCGACGCTCGTCATCACTCTCTGCTCTACATTAAAGATCAACCAAACACCCAAATTTCGCTTCCTCCACTCAAATCGCATGATCCCATCGCTCAAGCTTTGGAGGAATCTTACATAGCGAACGCACTTGCAAAACATAGGTTGTTGGTCCTTCTCAAGTTCGCTTTTATGTCACAGTGCAAAGTGTGTGCATGTTTGTCATCTATATGCAGTGTGTCAGAACACCACGTTAAGTCTGTAGAATGTCTGTCTTGTGCATTCACTCTTTTCTTTTCTTTGGATGTTTTAGAACTCGGAGCGTGTTTGTTTTCATTGTTTTATATTTTATGTTTGTTGCTTTGCTTGACTGTGCTTCTCGCGAACCATGCCTTCACCAACATGGGCCATCCAATGCGCTTGTGGCTGCATTGGAAATATCACTTCACGTAAGTAGGCCCATGCACTATTTAGCATAGGAGTAGGAATGGTGTTTGCTTCTTTGTGTTGCTTTGCTTTGCATTCTAGTTTGCATGTTTGGTTGCTTACTTACTTGCTTTGGCTTGCTTGCTTTCTTGATTTTCTTACTTTTTTTGCTTTCGTTTTACTTTTTCTTTTGATTTTTACTTTCTTTGCTTGCTTGTACCCGTAGGTTAGCCTCTCGTGAAACCATGTTTGGCTCTCAAGGCAGGTCGAGAAAATCTAAGAGGAATTGTATAACTATGAACATCTGGTTATCTGTTGTCCTCTCTCTTTATGAAGACCATGTTGTCTTTATTCGATGATGCCTTGATGGAAAATATGTTCTGTTCAAAGTGAGTCTTGGTGAAAACACAATGCTTGCGCTCTAACTAGCACCATCTACTCTAGTTGTTGTTTTCGGTTAATCCTTGTCAGCTCAGTCAAGTAGAGTAAGGTGAGGGGGAAAACCTTAAAAAGTATGTCAGAGGTATACATAACATACTTCTCTGAAGGAAAAACCTCTTATGTTCTCAATAAGTTGGGATCCATCTTCCACCCCTGAAATAAATAAGTGCATACGCACAGTTCTATAAAAATATGAAAATTTTGAAAAAATTAATAAGGTGAAAGAAGAAAAAGGCTTCCTACACAGAGAGGTGATGCAAGTAACTCTGTCGGGGTATTGACCAAGCTCGCTGGCAGCGGAGCGATGCTTGTGTTCCTGCGTGACTCCATCGGGGTATTGTCCAGGCCTGCTGGCAACAGATCAACACCAGACATGAAACTTAAACTCTAACAGTTATATTACTTGTGCATCAATATACCCCTCATCCCCAATCGAAACAAATGAATTTACTTGGCTTGGAATGTGCACTGACTGATCAAGAGCATGGCAGGTGCTACATCTTTCAATCAAGTTAGTGTGGAAACCACGATGGTCAAAGAATCCAACATTACTTCCAAAAGGGTTAGGCTCACTTTTCACGAAACAGGGTCCATAGAGAGAGTTGGAGTTCTACTAGTGTGTTGCCAAGTGTTGTAGCGGCTACAACCACCCTCCAAAATTTTGGCTTGCATGCAAATTTCAGAGCCTACCTCAGATACTGTGATCGATTATCCATGGACGCTTGATTGGTAAGCTGATGATTTCAAGCTCCCCTCCTTGATCTTAAGAGATGTCTGCGTTCTCATCTTCATGCAGCATGTGTCATATTTGGCATAGGGGTTGTTGTTTTTCATGCAAAGGGGATGTTGTCTTGCTTCAAGGGAATTGTGTGCATATGAGTGGTTTTCATCACATATACATGTTTCACACTCACGTCATGAAGGTTGTTGCATCAAGTAAAGTATGTCTTATGTATTTTGGATGGTCTACGTTGTGTCACTAAGTGTCTGTGTGTGATCACAGTCGAGTCCTATCAATGTTTGCATATGTTTCACTCATCTCACACTTAGCCATTTTCCCAAGCAACCTAGCCTCATCCAACTTCCCAGAACTATGCACTTTGTTTCTGCAACCATCAAGATTTCTCACTTGCCTACTGAAACCGTTCAGTGCGCAGAGAGACTAACCTCCCTTGCATGTTGAAACCCCGCAGCCCGCAAAGGCCCCAGCCAGCACTGCTCTCCAAGAATGCATAGAGAAATCTAGCTGCACTGCACTTAGAAATTTTCCAGATGTGTCCTCCAAGGACCCCTGTCCCGCAGCAGTGCCCTGAGCCTCAAACTGCACAGTGTTGTCTAAGTTGTCTAGTATGTCTTGCATGAAGATACTACGTAGACAGTCCTCCCAGGGCCTCATTTCAGCAACATTCACTGTCTGCTAAAATTGCGCATATCTACCTCTCAGTGACTACAGGAAAAGGTGACATGCTGAAATTGCTTCCAAGGAGTTGAGGAGAAGGACCAAGGAACCGAGTAATGGAAAAGATTAGGACCGCATGCAAACTCCACCAGATGCATGATCATCTTGAGGGTAAGTATGCTAAGCAAAGAACATCTTCCAAAGTACACCTCTTAGTTGAGTTTGCAGGACTGCTTGCCATTGTCATATCATCATGTCCCCAGTAACATGCATGTGTGCAAACGTGAAAAATTCGTCTCATGTGTTTCTTCTACATGTCTTGCTTCTTTTTCACTTGTTCGACCAACTATCATCTTCCACATGTTGATTTTTATGTCATGCTTGCAACATCATTCTCGTGATGTTGAAGGTTGTGTTTGAGTTCTATTCGCCATGTACAAATGTATCTCACTTACACACAATGTTGTATACACTGTCACGCAAGCGTCATCATAGTCATTCAATGATCTATCACAAGTGTCTCACTTGTCACACGCACCGTCAGTCAGTCATGTTGAGCATTTGTTGTCTTGATGGTTTGAGGTGTCTTATCATCGAGTCATGTTGAGTGTGTGTCTGCAAGGTAGCAGATGCACAAATTCACCCGCTCAAACATTTAGTCATTTATTGAAGTTATGACGACCGGATCACCCTCTAACAGCTGGACTTCCACCCTACAATCGACTTGATCGACTATCACCCAGAACAATGAAGAAGTGTCCAACAAGCCATTTCAATCTGCACTGCCCGCAAGTTGATCAACCAACCCTCTTGCAGGTCAACCAGAGAGTGTGACAGGGCAGTGACCCCGAGACTCACTCCCCTCAAAAATTTCGTTGAAACTGCAAATCTTGCCTGCTCCACTAACTGAGCAAATTGCTTAGAAAGGTTGGAAAGACACCCAGTGCTTGTCCCTGTCTCCCTCCATAACTTGCGCAGTTTTTCCAGCCAACCACCCAGACAGTTGATTGATTGCTCACACAAAAAATTGTGCAGATTTCATGAGCAAGCCCCTTAGTTGCCCAACATCCCGCTCAACTCAGAAATTGCGCAAAGATGTTCAGCAAGTCATCCTCTCAGTAATTGCGCATTTTTTGTCTCCAGCAATCCTGCAGCCCACTTCCAGCTCCCTCCAGGAATTGTGTAGTTTTTGTTTCCAAGCCATCCCGCAACACAATTCCAGCTCCCTCCGAGAATTTTGCAGTTTTTTCTGCCAAGCCTCCTGCATCCCACAACCAGCTCCCTCCAGAAATTGTGCAGTTTTTGCTGCCAAGGCCCTTTGTTGCCTGAACTGCTTCCCTCCAGAAATTGCATAGATCTTCCCTCCAGACGAGCCAGATCCCGCAGACAGTCAGTGCTAATCTAGATTGTCCATCTCAGTGTCCTAATGACCTCTGCACAATTTTCAGCAGTAGTGCCCGAAGCTCGCATCCCAACTTAAAACTTTCCTCGCGCAGTTTCACGACCTTGTCCTCTATCTCGATCGCTTGCATCTGAAAGTGAACGACCATGTATCATGGTAGACTAGGAGGTTTATGGATTTGATGTCGTCTCTTCATGAGTGATTGCAGACATAGGTACATGAATAGACATGACACGATGACAAATGAGATGAACAAGGAGAGTACATACAAAAGAATGTGTTCACGAATGGACGAATGAACGATGCATGCAAGGAGATGTGTTCACGGACAAGTGAACAGATGAACATGCAAGAAGAAATTTTCACGAATGGATGGACATGCGAAGATGTGTTTGAGAATGGAGGAACGAATTAACATGCGAGGATGTGTTCACGGGTAGATGAACGAATGAACGAACATGCGAGGATATATTTTCGCAAACAGACAAACATGTCAAACATGCCAAGGTACAAGCAAGGAGAAATGTGCACATGCAACATCAAGCGAACCCAATGACCATCGAGGACTCCACACACCTTGCCATCTAGAGGTGAAGTTGTGATACACCAAGAGGACATCCATCACTCAGCAACACTGCAGCTCGACATGCACACCACCAGTAGCATGAACGTACGAGCAATGTCATGTCGATTCATGTCGGCCACATCACTATTGTGGGTCGTATTGTTGTAAATCAATGTAATCAAACGTGGAAGTCCAAGAGACCCACTTGTAATCTGAAGAGTCATGTAAAGTTGAAAAGTCGTGAAAGTCAAAGAGTCATGAGGGAAGTCAAACAATCGCAAGGGTTAGTTTTACCCTTGGCTATCATTAGCCCTCATTTGTACATGTGAAAGACTTTTCACCTTGGCTCCTCTCACATAGCCTTGAGAGTCTGTACTGTTTTCTTTGAGGAGCGAGTAGTGGCTCCAACTCCCTGCCCATGGGGTTAGTGATGTATGGTGTATCGATGTGTCTTGGAAGTTTCGCTTAATTCATAATCCTGATAATAGGCCAACATGTTTTCACACATGTGTTGTAACTATTTGTAAGATTAATCTTGAACATGTTGGGTTGTGTTATATTCTTTCCACGACTAACCCACGTAGTGAACCGGGGGATTAGAGGGGGGGTGGAGCCCCCCCTTTGTTGTGCTAATTGCGCAGTGGGGGGGTCACAGGGGGGGTGGCAACCCCCCTTATCTGGGGGGTTTGAGGGGGACGGGTAGCCCCCCTCTACGGGGTCCAGGGTACAGCGCCCCGGGAAAAAAAATTTTGGACCCTATATTAGGTTGGGGGCAAACCTACCTATGGTTTTTGGTCCATTGGTTTTGGACGCGATGGTTTTCGGTCCATGGTATTGGATGCTTTTGGCATGTATAAATATGTATTGTAACATTAAAGGAACATAATGAAAAATCAAGGGGTAGTCCCGGTTTTGGGATCCAGGGAAAATCTCTGTGCATATGTGTTTTTATGTGTTATGCTCTCGCATTGTTTATTTTCTTTGTTTTAGAATTCGTATGCAGGTAATTTCTGTACAAGGTTAAAACCTACAGAACACGTGTAATACATGTTGCTTTAACCTGTGTTAAACAATTGAACTCATTTAGTTGTTCTAATACATATATTTATGAAAATGTGTTGTATAATTCATTAATGTTGTCCTGCCCGTGTTGGTTACCTTCTCAGATATCAGACATAACTATTCACATAAACTTGTTATAACAACCGTCGCACTCACACGAACTGTCCCGCTAGGTGTTGTACGTGTTATCTTCCATTGTGTGTTGTGACTGCCGCATCCGTGTGGATTTCTCCTCCGGAAGTTATGCATGTCCTTTTGTGTTGTGTGTCTCTGATAGTGTTGGGACTTCCTCCCTTCTGACTGGAGACTCACTCCCACCCTCTCTCTCTATTGTGAAAGAACCTTTACACAAGTAACACTAGCACTCACCATGCACACGAACCTCATTGTTTGAAGACAAAGCAGACCACTCTCACGTGTTGACAAGCAAGAGCTAAGGCATATCTTTAAGATAATGGCAACTAGGCCATCGTACCAGATGGGACTCCTACACCAAATGGTGTGAGGTCTAGTTGGGACTTCATATCGGGGAGATCCCTTGACATTGGCAGGTTCATCACCATCAAAATTTTGGTGCTAGAACGAGGGCCATATGACAAGCTGAGTCCTCACAATCTATGTTGAATCTTCACACATCTATCATGGATTTTGTTACGGTTCACCCTCTGAAATGTCTGTCCAATGGACATATCTTTCACGTCGAGAGGGAGTTCTAGGATGACTTGTCACAAATCACGTATGATGGTGAAGGCAAAGTGGCCTGGCCCGAGCACTTAGATGACTTCCATGAGCTCATGGGGAATGTGGAAGGTTTTAATGAAACAGAGGTTTGTTCGTTGCTCACACACACACTTCGCGACCACCCATTGCGGTGGTGTAGCATACTACCTCATAACTTTGTGCACTCATTCAAGCAATTTAGTGATTTGATTGAATCTGTTTTTCACCATTTTGATCCGGAAGGACTTGATGAAAAAATATTAAAATAACATAAGGCCCCGCATGAATCGCCTATGGATTTTTCACAATGCTTCTGTCTATTCATGTTTGAAGCTCTGAAAAGTTAGATGAAATTCAAATATCTCATGGACAGATTTGTGTATTGCCTTACCAAATCACTCTGTCCCAAGATGAATTTGAAGTTCAAACCCTGCTCGGCATACTTCAGTGATGGAGTTGCACAATCAAAAGTGGACAGAGTCACTATCATGAATGACTCTCCACCTTCCCCCCATCAAATAGCTCCACCACTACAGAGTGATGTGGGAGAACATGTGTGCACATCCGTTCAACTATCACATCCTCCCACTCTCACTACTCTCAATATCTGCGTAGATTTTGTTGGGAAGCCCATGGGTTGTCATACACACTTGTTACCACAACCTCCATCTCTACGTTCTGTTGATCCTCCGGATTGCACTGTCTTGTGTTCTTCCATTCTAGACTCTACACCTATTGTGAACGAGGATCAAGCCATTGACGGAGTTGATGTTGCACAACCAACCTACATTGTCATTCATGAAGAGTATGACCGAGCATATGAGAATGAACCCATGGTGAAGGATGACCTCCTTATGTTCGTACCTCCTCCGCTTTTTCTTGACATCGTTGGTGATTCTGTTATTTCTGATTTTCCTTGTGTAAATTCATCCACAAATGCATCTACTTTCGATCATTCGCAGAACACACCGGATGTGACTACATCATTTGACAATGGAGAGGAAAAATTCTTCATTGAACAAGATTTTTCATCTGCTTTTTCTGGAAATGCAGAGTGTGAAAATTCTTGCTTCTCATCTACCCCTCTATGTGATTCATCGAATCATGAGGATGTCGACAAGCATCCTGAATTTTCTGATCATGGTTATCGTGATCTTTGTACTTCTTCATCTAATCACGATGTTTATTCACTCATTATTAATCTGTCTAATACAGTGGTCTATGATGATCTACCTATCGAAGAAGTGGAAACCACGCAGGCTATTGAGGCACTTTACCCTGAGTTGATGGTTATGTCAAGCCCTTGCTATCCTGAAGTTAGTTCCACTTCTAGTCAGAAAATTTGTGAAACACTCGAGGCTCCTCATCACTCTCTGCTCCTATGGCCTAATGGATGAAACTGTAGCTAATGTGTTAAGATATCAATTCCTCTTAGCGATTCTTAGATGACTATGAGATCCTTATTTACACCTGTAGATTCCATATTTGTTAAATGGTTGACGAAATACCTGTCATGGCTAGTATGGGTCTAGTCAAGTCCTTATTTAAGTAATTGCATTATTATCACCATTCCATTGTTATCTTTTTATTTTAAAGGTGTCATTTAGTTATGGGAAGTGACCTGGGCTCTCGGCCTGAAAAAGTGGCTCAAATATCGAGGAGGAAAGCACAATATTGGGAAGAAAAGCCCCTAAACGCGGGCATACCATGTTGTGGGAGTGTCCAGAGCCTTCTAGATGCATGCATGCCCATAAAATGTGAGTTTCCGGGGGTTAATCAATCATAAAACGTAGTGGGACCCATGGGCTGGCTACTTGAGAGGTTGAGATGGTTCTTGGGAGTCTTTGGTTGTAATGTGGAAGGTTTGTATGGTGTGTTTCTATCAGTTCCACTTTCTTAAGGTGACTTAGGAGGTCGAATCATATCATGGTAAATTTTTGTCACATTTTTACCCTGGTTGGCCGATTACTTGGCTAGATGTGGGAGGAGGGTGTTATAATCATGAAATGAACCTATGCAGACACTGAGCAAGTGTTGATTAATCTAGTTACTAAATCTAACATTTATATACCTCGAAAGTGTTTCAAATGTAGACCTATCACTTGTCAACCAAGGTTTCCTTCATGGGGTTGAATGCTTGCCACATATTTTAAATACTATGATATTACAAGTATTCATTTATTTTAGGGAATTAGTATTGGGATTAGCAAATATAATCTCAATGTTTACCTCACAATGCATTGTAGGTACTCAAGACTTGGAAAATCACATGACTTTATGCCATGTTTATCAATCACCCACTGCAACTATTTATACACTTTGTTTTATTACTTAGAATCCCTATGAAAAATAATTATTGAAGTCTAGAAGATGAGAATTTATGTTCTCCACCTTGTTTAATTTTATGTCTATGGAATCGACCTTAGGCCATAGACATAGAAAATGAGAGCGTAATGGGGTCATTTCTTTTTCCCATATGTTGATTGAGAGGTAGCTTAATAGGTTATGTGGATTCACGACCTTGGTTCTTAATGGAAGAAAAGAAAAAATAAGTGACATGAGAACGAAGTTGTGGTGGGATGATGTAATTGCAACTTGGAGCATTCTCATTTGAAGGAAAAAGGGCTTAGTGGGGGAAGTCATGTTAGGATGACATGTGCATGGGATTGCAATGCCTGGTGGTTCAAAATTCTAATGAAAAAAGCATAGAGTGAAGGGAGTCAGGGTGACATGAAATACTCGCCACCCCATGCTCTCCCATGAGTATAGTGATAAGGACCTACATCGGGGATGATGTGAGCTCTCAATTCCCATGTCAAAATTCTAGAATCATGACCTAGGGAACTATGACCTTAGAAATGATTAAATTGATCACAGTTCCAAAGGTCATGATTCCCAAAGTAACAATTCAAACTGCTATAGTTACAATTCCAAAGGTCATAATTTTGGAACTGTGGCCTAGGGAATTGTGACCTTGAAAATTGTTACATCAGTCATAGTTCACATGTCAAAGTACCTACAAAATTGTGGCCTTAGAAACCATTACATTGCTCACAGTTCCCTAGGTTAGAGTTCCATGTGATAGAGTGGCATTTCTAGAGGTCACAATTATGGAACTGTGACCTCAGAAACAATTACGTCGATCCAAGTTCACAGGTCACATTACCTACGGAACCATGACCAGAAACCATTACATTGGTCATAGTTCCTAGATTACAATTCCTCAAGTCACATTTCCAAGTGCTAAAGTCATAGTTTGAGAGGTCATAGTTCTGGAATGACCTTAGAAACCATTACATTAGTCACAACACCTAGGGAACTATGACCTTAGAAATCATTACATTGGTCACAATTTTAGAGGTCCCTATTCCCGAATCACAACTCCCTAGGTCACAGTTCCACGTGCTAAAGTCATAGTTATACAACTGTGACCTAATTATAACCTCGTAAATCATTACATCAGTCAGAGTTCATAGGTCATCATACATAGGGAATAGTGACCTCAAAAACCATTACATTGGTCATAGTCTTGGAACTATGCCCTAGGGAACTATGACCTTGTGACCTCGGTCATAGTTCTAGATGTCACACTTCCCATGTCATAGTTATAGAATTGTGACCTCATAAATGGTCACATTGGTTGATATGGATCTCTTCAGCTACCATAATTAACCAAGATCTTTTACTTCTGTGATGTTAGCATAATTTCATATGAAAGAGTATGAAAAGCCACATGTGCATGCTTTAAAGAAGATGAAACATAACGATAACCATTAAATCATAAGACACAAACACATTGATAACGGATTTCACCCAGTGTGGGTTATGTCTCTGGGCCCTAGTGTCAAGAGTGAGGAGGCTGCTTCATTGAATGTTGTAAAATGATGATAAGTACATGGTACATTATTTGCCATTACAAGGATAAATTCCCTCAACCAAAGTGGCATGTCTCTCCAAGAGACGTTTTCTTGATAGGAACTCCCACTCAAATGGGTCTTCCTTTAGCATGACAAGCTAATAAATTCTCACATGGTGTGGCATACAAGCATCCCTTAGCATAATGGTAACAAGGATCTCAATAATAAAAACATCAACTCAACAAATCAAAATAAAGACATGTCATCACTGCATCATATACCTCCACTTTAGGGGATGGCTAGAAAATTCAAAGCTCAGCTTCTAAAATGGACATCACCATTGAATTCATGATGCGAAATAGTGTCAAACGACTATAAACTTGGCCCCTTTCTAACACCGTAAAAATATGGACCCTCGGGAATCTCAAATATTCCCCCAAATATTCCTTTTCCTTCCTGGAGATGGCCGAAAAATCTGCTACTCGAATGAAAACTTAGAGCACACCACTACACTCCTTGTGAAATTTTCTGAAAAAAGACTATAAAGTCGTCATCGTTCTGCTTCTATCAAAAATTAGCCTCCAAGGGAATCTTTTAGAGTGCACAATATTCTGCAAATATTCCTTGCTACTAGATGCCTAAATTTATATTGCTTAGATTAGGAAACGAACCACACCATCACATTCAATGTGAAATTCTGGTGCTTTTGAGTATAAAGTTGGCATGATTTTGTCACTGTGAAAAAATCACCCTCTAGGGAACCTTTTAGATTCCTCATTGCATCAGAGAATATTTTTTGGAATACTCCCCTAGAATATTCTCGCCTAGGAAATCATGCCCATCCTGGGCATAGTTTCATACATGAACTGTTCCACTCCCGCTTCGATCACAACTCCATTGTCTTAGCTCCTCCCCGTCGAATGAGAAGTATTGGCTTAAATAGGTGTAATCGGGCGGATTTTACAAGGAAAAACCCATTTGGGCAGTTGGATGGTTTGTTTGGCTTGGAGGGTGGAGGTCTCAGGGTTAAGCCCGTGTGCCTCCCCCAAATACCATGTGATATATATTTTTAAACAAAAACTAAATGACGTGTTTGTTGGATAGGTGGTAGAGTTATAATGGTAGGAGGTCGTTGGAGGTGAGTTTGATATTGTGCATTGGCGCTAATCGTTGTTGGGTTTGATATGTTGTATGGTTGGCGTTGTATGGTGGTAAGGTTGTCGCGTTGGCTGGGGATGATGGACCCACTGGCTGTGTGTTCGATTCCCACTGGCTTTGGCTTATATGTAATGGTCGTGGACTGTGGGCGAGGTCCCAGTCTCCCGCGGGCCCCGACCCATTATGATATATCAAATGCATTAGGGAGTGGCAGGGGTTATGGCCCACCCCCCCTATTTTCCAAGTGATAGGGTCACAGTTCTTGAGGTCATCTTTTTGGAAATGTGACCTAGGAAAATGTGACGTCGTAAACCATTACATCAGTCACAATCTCCAGATCATAGTTCCTAGGTTACAATTCCACATGTTAGACTCACAATTTCATAGGTCACAGTTCTAGAACTATGACCTCATAAAGTGTTGCATAAGATCAGAGGTCGCATTACCCAGGGAACTGTGACCTCAGGAATTTTTACATTTGTCACAGTTCTATAGGTCACAATTCCCCAAATCATGGTTCCAAGTGCTAGAGTCTCAATTCTTGGGGTCATAGTTCTAAAACTATGAACTAATTGTGACTTAGGGAACTATGCCCTTGAAAACCATTACATCAGTCACAGTTCACATGTCACAATATCTAAGGAACTATAGCCTTATAAACTATTACATTGGTCACAGTTCCCAGATCACAGTTCCCTTAGTCATAGTTCCACGTCCTAGAGTCACAGTTCCAGGGGTCATATTTCTAGAACTGTTACTTGGGATTGTGACTTAGGGAATTATGACCTTGGAAAATGTGACATCAAGCACATTTCCTACTATGACCCTATAACCTCGGTCATATTTCCATAGTCACACTTCCCATGTCATAATTCTAGAACAGTTACATTGGTTATAGTTTTAAAGTTCATAATTCCCTAGGGCATAATTGTAGGTGCTAGAGTCATAGTTCAGTTCTAGAGGTTATTATTCATACACCACAGTTCCCCATGTCATAGTTCTAGGTGCTAAATTCATAGTTTAATTTCAGAGGTCGTAGTTCCTAGATCAAAGTTCCCCAAGTCATAGTTCTAAGCGCTAGAGTCACATTTCTCTAGGTTGTAGTTCTAGAATTGTGACCTTGGAAACCATTGCATCGGTCACAATTCACATGTCATAATACCTAGGGAACTATGACATCAGAAACTATTACATTGGTCATATTTTTAGAGATCACATTTCCCTAGGTCATAGTTCCAAGTTCTAGAGTCACAATTCTAGAGGTCACAGTTCCCCAGGGCATAGTTCCAAGTGTCAGAGTCATAGTTCTGAAGGTCATAGTTCAGGAATTGTGACCTAAAAACCATTACATTTGTCACAATTCACATGTCATAGTACCTAGGGAATTATGACCTTAGAAACTGTTACATTGATCACATTTCTAGAGGTCACAATGCCTAGATCACAGTTCCCATGGTCACAGTTCCACATGCTAGAGATATAGTTTGAGAGGTCACAGTTTTGGAACTATGACTTGGGAATGTGACCTAGGAAAATATGACCTCGAAAAATTTGACATCGGTCACAATTCCTACTATGACCCTGTGACCTCAGTCACAATTCTAAAGTTCACACTTCCCATGTCACAATTCTAGAATTGTGACCTCATAAACAGTTACATTTGTCGCATTTCCCCAAGTTACAGTTCCAAGTGCTAGAGTCACGATTCCAAAGGTCACTGTTCTAGAACCGTGTCCTTGGAAACCACTACATTTATCAGAGTTCACATATCACAGTACCAAGGGAACTGTGACAACATAAACCGTTACATTGGTCATAGTCCCATGGGTCATAGTTCTCTAGGTTTTATATTACCATGTGCTAGAGTCACAGTTCCTAGATCACAATTGCCTAGGTTATACAAATTCATGTGTTAGAGTCATAGTTCTAGAGGTCGCAGTTCTAGAACTATGACCTACGGAACTGGGACCTCTACAATTGTGAGTCTAGAACATGGAACTGTGACCATAAGAATTGTGAGTCTAGCACATGGAACATTATCAAATACAGAACATCGATCACAGTTAACAACTCACAATACCTATGGATTTGTGACCTTATAAATGGTTATATTAATCGCAATCCAAAGGGCTAGAGTCAGAGTTATTAAGGTAACGGTTCTGGAAATATTACCTCAAAAACCATTACATCAGTCATGGTTCACATGTCATAGTACCTAGGTAACTATGAAATTATAAACCGTTACATTTATCACAATTCCTAGATCATATTTTCCTAGGTCACAGTTCCACATGTCAATGTCACAATTTTAGACGTCACATTTTTGGAACTGTGACCCAGGGAATTGTGACCTAATTATGACCTAGGGATTTGTGACCTTGAAAATTATTACATTGATCACAGTTCATGGGTCTCAACACCTAGGGAACTATGACCTTATAAATTGCTACATTAGTCATAGTTGTAGAGGTCATAGTTCCAAGTGTTAGAGTCACATTTCTAGAGGTCATAGTTTTGTAATTGTGGCTTAGAGAAGTGTGACCTCGAAATATGTGACATCAATCACAGTTCACAGGTCATAGTTCCCATTGTTGTACGTTTTAACCCCGCACATAAATTACCTGCATACGAATTCTAAAACATAGAAAATAAACAATGCGAGAGCATAACACGTAAGACACATATACACAGAGATTTTCCCTTGGATCCCAAAACCAGGACTACCAGCTTGATTTTTCATTATGTTCCTTTCAATGTTACAATACATAAGTATTAAGAATACACAATAATAAATAAACAGATATAACAAATAAGAATAGACATTAACAACTCTAACTAAATATTAATTAATAGGAATTCACATTAATGAATAAACATATATAACAATTTAAATAAAGATCCATTTAACATTATAAACAAATAAAAATAGAGCTTATAATCAACATAAAACATTAATTAATAAGCAATAATTTAATAATGAAATATTAAATATGAATATTAATATAAAAATCAAAATAACTTATTAGTTATTAAATAATATAATCAAAGGTCCTAAATAACAATGGTAATAATTAAATTATAAAAGCATTGAGTCGGCCAGTTTGTCTTCTCTTCCAGCTTTTTCATATTTATACCTATTCTTTTCCTTCTTTTCTCCACACAATTTGTCCTGATGATGAGTCTAGGTTCAGACTCGAAACGTCGACCATAAAATATGAGCACTGTGGAATATCCGAACTCCATTCAAAAATCACGCCACAGTAATCTGCAATCTAACATATTTATACATGTCGAAATGTCCAAAACCATGGACCGAAAACCATCGCGTTCAAAACCATGTGCGAAAAACATGCACAAAACCATAGGTAGGTCCGCCCAACCTAATATAGGGTCCAAAACCAAAATTTTCCAGGGCGTTGTCTCGGACCCCATAGAGTGGGGTTACTTGCACCCCTCAAACCCCTTGTGACTCCCCTCGCTACGCAATTGACGCAACGAAGGGGGGGATCCGCTCCCCTTCTAACCCCGGGTTAACTACGTGGGCTAATCATGGAAAGAATATAACACAACCCAACATTCTCCCACTTGTTGTTTTCTTTCCATAGGGGGCCACAAGAGAGCTTAGTCATTTATCCAGCCCTACAATGCCCATTGTTT
>APFE030451668.1:0-106994 GCA_000404065.3 Pinus taeda | reverse complement strand
CCCGCTATGCAATTGGCGCAACGAAGGGGGGGCTCCGCCACCCTTCTAACCCCATGGTTAACTACGTGGGTTAGTCATGGAAAGAATATAACACAACCCAACAATTGTGACCCTATGAGCTTGGAAACTATTATGTTGGTTATAACATGAGAGGTCACATTTCTTGAGTCACAATTCCAAGTGTTGGATTCATAGTTCTAGAGGTTGTAGTTCCTAGGTCATAGTTATGGAATTGTGACCTTAGAAACCATTACATTAATCAAAGTTCCTAAGTCACACTTCCCTATGTCATAGTTCCAAGTGCTAAAGTCACTTTACCTCGTGAATTGTGACCTCAATCGTAGTCCCAGAGGTTAGAGTTCTAGAATTGTAGCCTTGGTCACAATTCTTGAGGTCATAGTTTTGGAACTATTACCTAGGGAATTGTGAACTCAGAAAATGTGACATCGGTCAAAATTCACAGGTCACGGTTCTTATTGTGACCCTGTGTCCTTGGTCATAGTTCTAGAGGTCAAAATTTTGGAATTATGACTTAAGTGACTATTATATTATTCACAGTTCGTAAGTCACACTTCCCTATGTCAAAGTTCCAAGTACTAGAGTGGCTTGACCTCGTGAATTGTGACCTCAATCATAGTTCTGGAACTATGACCTCAGTCATAGTTTTGGAACTATGACCTCGGTCACAATTCCAGATATCGTGATTTTGGAATTGTGAACTCGGAAAATGTGACATCGGTCATAGTTTATACTATGACCCTATGACCTCAGTCATAGTTCCAAAGGTCACACTTTCCAAGTCACAATTCTTGAACTGTCTTAGGGAACTGTGAGCTCAGAAATTGTTACATTGGTCACAATTTGAGAGGTCATAGTTCCCAGGCCACAGTTCCAAGTGCTAAAATCATAGTTTTAGAGGTCACAGTTCCCAGCGAATGTTGACACCTCTCAACAATAAATAATTTTTTCAAGCCATTGAAGTGAATTTTGACTAATTCTCTCCTATTTATGCCCAAAGTTACAATCAACTTGACCTAGTAGTTGGGACCCTCCAAACAAGTAAATCTTTGGGTTATGAATCAATATTTGCCTTGAAGTTAACGATCAAGAGACTATAATGGTCTGTATTGCATAAGATTTATCTATGCATACAATTTGTATTAAAGATTGATTCATGGGTCATCCCTTTGATGACACAAAGTGACCAAATTATATATATGTTGGGTGTCCTTTCTCAAGATTCATTAGTTTGTTAAAAGAGTTTTTGTGCATATTATTAGGTTTTGATAATATACCAATGCACACCGGAATATATATTGATTATTAAAGCTTAGGAAGGGTCAGCCTTTGAATATGAATTATGAAAAGGGAACAATTATTGAACATATATACATGTCATGGTTCAAATGTTCATGCACACATGTTGGTAATAATGCTCAAAGTATATCATACAGTGTCCAACTTTATGATATGTGTTTAAACTTTGCATGCGATATTAACGTGAGTTACACACACACACACACACACACACATATATATGGCCTATGGGTCATGACCATGTTTGAATTGCGACATGATGTGTTTATGGTATAACGCATGAATTTTGAGTGGTTTGAACTTTAATGTTGAATTGTCACCTGCCAGAATATGGTCACCGTGTTTTTCTCAGAATTATGGTTCTAATTAAAGATATTAAATGATTGAAGGTGGCCATAAGTTTTGGCTCAAAGTATAATATGTTGCATGCATGGCCAACAACAATTTTTCGGTCTGGCATCAATGTTGGTTGACTAAGTAGTGTTGTTCTGGCTACATATATGTCCTCCCTCCCATGGTCTTATTGGCTTAGTTCATAGTACTGGTGATGACTTTCCCTCCCTCTATAATGTGTGACCCTCTCTCTGCCAACATGACAATACAAGCTCATGTCTTATCAGTTAAATGACATGGAAAATGAGTTTTAAACCAAGATTTATGTTTGTTAATACACCCACTCTGGTTTTCACCACTACATTTATGCACCCTTTGTCTATCATATTGAGTTGCGCACTGCATTTCTTTACCTTTATCAAACCCTTAGAGGTTTCACATCCCTCTCTATCGGAAAATTCAACATTGTATTGCACAAAATTACGTCTCAACCCGAGAGAAAGTAGGCAGGACACAACTTTTGTAATGCTTGCATTTGGATTCTTTGTTCGGGCACCACTGCTTGCCACGTATGTTCTAACTAGTTTCTTTCGTTCAATGAATAACTCTTTTGAGTTGTCCTCCCCAAGTGTATTCTATCCCTACCCCTGTGTGGTTTTTGCATTGATATGATAGCTTACAGTCTAGTATACAGTGGCCATTTCCATCCTTTCCACTCGTATAAAAGAAAAAGTTTTTATCTTGTTTTATTTCGAGAAGGAGTCTAGTTTCGTTGTGTCTTTGCATATTATTTGGAGTGTATTTTCTTTTGGTTGTGGGTTAGTCTTCTTGCGCAGAATGATGCAGTGCCTTCAAGTAGAAGCTCAGGCATACAACACCAGGCATGGGTTTTTAAATTACTTTTCTCTATCATGGTCTATCATGACTACCAAAGTTTTTGCTTTGCCTTTCTTTCATAATTACATGACATGGTCATTATCTTATGACGGAAATCCATGGTTAATCCCCACCGTCTATATATAATTTGGGTAAC
Source organism: Pinus taeda (assembly GCA_000404065.3). Classification (NCBI taxonomy): domain Eukaryota; kingdom Viridiplantae; phylum Streptophyta; class Pinopsida; order Pinales; family Pinaceae; genus Pinus; species Pinus taeda. Next base: position 104,311 of record APFE030451668.1, on the reverse strand, counting down.
TATTATGATTGCTTGTTAACAAAAGTTAATTAGTCTCCTCTATGGTTTAAACACTGATAATGGGACATGATTACCGAATTATTGATTACTTTTGTTAAAACACTAACCTTGATTTATGACTAATTTGAATTATCGTAGGTGGGAGCCCTTGAGGTTATGAAGCCTTGGGAAAAACCACCACGAAATCAATGCATGGGGAAAAACTCACCCCTCCATCATGATTTTTTTTAATTATTATTTTGTTACTTAGATTACTTTTGATGGTTATTGTTTAATTTATATGGCCTACAGTTGCTCCTTCGTTACAACCACACTGGCCTTATGTTCGAACATGTTCCCATTTATTCATATTTGAAATGTGTCTTGAAATATCACGTTGTTGTAACCACCCCCTCCAACATCTATCCAAGTAACCAGCCAATTGAGGTAAACATGTGATGAGAGACTACTATGATAGGATTCAACCTCCTTGATGACCTTAAGGAAATGGAATCAACAGAAAAACATCAACCATACCTTCCACATCAGCAACAATACTCCCAGGAGGCAACCCAACCACCTAGGCATCCTGCCATTGGGTCCCAATGAGTTTTTTGACCTCTTGACCTCTGGATGCTCTCATGCTATGGGCATGCCAGTGTCTAGGGAACTCTGGATGATCCCACAAGCCTGCATGCCTGCGTCCAGGGACTTTTCCCAGCAGACTTGTGTCAACACCCAAGGAAATTAAGGCACTTTTCTAGCCCATAATTCTGGACACTGCCCATAAATTGTTGTAGCTTCCACAATCCATTAAACACATGATGACAAAACTAATAAACCAAAAATAAAGTTCAAGACTAGGCCTGACAATCCCCAACAGGGACTGACATTTTTTCAAACACTTGGCATCAATGTAATCTACAGGCCTAGGATACAAGACAGAACATGAATGACTAAAAACTCTTATGAAACATGACAAGAAGGATCACAACCTTCCCCCTTGAATTTTTATGACATCAATTAGGTCTTACATCCATGATTTTAACCTTTACAAGTAAATACATGAAGTAACCATGACATGAACCAGTCAATTAACCGCGCTTACAACCAACATAAAACCATGTAAATAACAACGAGATAACAACCATTAAATACACATATAAACAAGTAAAAAAGCAACCAAACTTAGCTTTTGTTAACCATAGGAAAATCCGACCAGGTTCAAGACTTCCACATACCACCTGACAGTAGACATGGTTGAACCAAATCTTTCTTTCAGCCATTCACCCACATGCCATATTCCAAGCATGAATGTGGGATCTCACGGATAAATCAATCCAAAAACAACAAAGGGAATCGAGAGGTTAAACCACCTCCACCTCACTAAATCCTTATCACACCAAAACCGGTGCTCTGATCACAAAACTGAAATGAACTTGGAATGCCATCCAGAATCCATCACTATCCTTGAGGAAATTTTCATCTCCTTGTCTCTTAGGCTTTACCACAATCCAATCTTAGATCACTAGGCCCTAAACTGAGACACCGACCATCTCAGTCTTTACTACAATCCCTACTAGATCACTAGGCCCTAAATCGAGACTCCTCCCTCATGCTTTACCATGTATCCCGCCAAAACCAATTAAGGGAATCCTAGGCCTTTGGGAATGAACCTTGAGACCACCTCTGCCCCAGATTCATAAATCCATCGACAATACCAAAGCTCAAAACCGAGATAAACATCCAAACACAACACAACATCTAGAAAAGGAAATGCTAGGTTGAAAACTATTGTCATAACCTGGCAAAACCATGCCACTGACAACAAGAGAAACATACACCAACATGCAAAGCCATGCATGTCAAAAACAACTAGGAAATCACACATGCAATATGTTACATGCAAGTATTCCTGCTAAAGTTGCTTGATCCTTCTCTTCCTTCCTTCATCCTTGCTTTCCTTCCTTCCCCTTTGCTTTCTTTTCCTTCCTTTCTCCAAATTTAGAGTGCTCCAAGAAAACTCTAAGTGTCCAAGAGTGAGAGAGAGAAAGAGAGAATAATGAGAGAGCTCAAAAACTGAACTGAAAAAAGGTTACCAACTGATCCTCATAAGCCTTTTTATTAATGAGCCATCTATTTTCTTCATTTTCCATTATTTTCTTTCATTTTCCTCCTCACATGCAACATGTGACCTTTCAACTTACTTTTCTCGTAATTTCCTTTATTTTTGTAAATAAATGTACCAAAAATGCCTTTTTGCCTCTTTATGCCTTTGTTAATTTCCTTTAGTGATAAACACATCCAGTAATGCCCACTAGGATATATTTGCCCAACATTCGGCTTGGAATATGTGTCCCTTATCCGTGGTCTTATTTTTGCGTTTATTAACTTTTATACATGGAATTTTCACCAGGGTTGTTACAAAATCCTCCCCCTTGGGGAACATCGTCCTCAATGTTAAACCACACCAAGACCTCAACAAAAATGTAACATCCCTGGTGAAAATTCCATGTAATAAAAGTTAATAAAGGCAAAATAATAACCATGGTTGATGGGACACTTATTCCAAGTTGAATGTTGGGCAAGACATCCTTGTGTGGGTGTTCATTTGTTTATTAATTGCTAAGGAAATTGTCAAAGGCGATGGCTAAGGCTTTGGAAAGGCAAAATGGAATTTTTGGCACATTTATTTATGAAAATATTGGAAATTAGGAGAAAAGGGAGGTGAAAGGTCATAGGTTGCACGTGAGGAGGAAAATGAAGAAAATAGAGGCCTCATTCATAGAAAGGCTTCTAAGGATCAGTTGGTAACCTTTTGTCAATTCAGTTTTGGAGCTCTCTCATTATTCTCTCTCTCATATTCTTAGATATTTATAGTTTTCTTGGAGCGCTCTTAGAGGGTGTAGCATACTTGGATTTTTGGAGCAGGAAAGTGCAAGAGGACATTGGGATCAACAACCACATTGAGTTTTGCTTACAGGTACTGAGTTGAATGTATGTTTTCCTCACTAGTTTTGGCATGCATGACATATGCATGTGGTTTGTTGGTCTTGATATGTCATGGTCATGGAGGATGGTCGAGATTGACAATGGATTGCCTAGCCTTGTCGTTTCTTGGATATCCATGGTGATTATGGATTTGTTTTCCTTGTTTTTTTTTGGTTGGTTCTCGTGTTTCTTTAGCTTGGGTTGAGTTATTAGTCCTCAAAGCCCTAGTTGGACAAATGCTCTGGAAGCCCTGTAACAGGTTGGGTTGAGGTACTAGTCCTAGAAGCCTTGGTTGGAAAAATGTTGTGGAAGCCCATGGTGCGTTGAGTTACTTGTCCTTGAAGCCCATGGTGTGTTGAGTTACTTGTCTTGGAAGAGCTGGTTGGACAAATGTTCCGGAAGCTCGATAAAAAATGTGGGTTGAGTTACTAGTCCTAGAATCCTTGGCTGGAAAAATGTTCTAGAAGCCCGATAAAAGCTATGGGTTGAGTTACTAGTCCTAGAAACCTTGGTTAGAAAAATTCTCTAGAAGCCCTGGAAGGCTTGGATAGAGACCAATCTAATGATGGTTTTGTGGTTTCCAACCATGAGGTCTAATCAATGTTTGATGGGTTGAGGTGGATGGCCTTTGGAAGCCCTAGATGGTTTTGGATTGATGTGTTCTATGAGATCCCACATTCATGCTTGGAATATGGCACATGGGTTAAATGTTTGAAGAGAGATTTGGCTCAGCCATTCTATAGTAGGGTGGAACATGGAAGTCCCATCCCGAGTTTGGATTTAGCATCATCAATATGAGGTTATTTCTACTTGTATTTCTATGAGTACTATAATGGATTATATGTGGTTTATATGGTTTTGATTTCATTGGTATTTCTGCTGCTATTATGTGGGTTATATATTTGTTTTATAACAGTAGCTATGTATTGATCCCATCATTTTTTTACTTGTAAATGAATGATCAAAGTATCTATGACTCAATGGATGAAATGGCAGTTGAAGTGTTGAGGCATCAATGCTTCTTAGCGATTCCCAGCTAAGTATGAGACCCTTATGCTCATCTATGTTTATTTATACTTGTAGATAACATATTCATGATATGTTTGATGAAATGTCTATCATGACTAATAGGGCTCCAGTCAAGGTCTCATTCAAATGATTGCATGTATACTTTCATTTCCATGTTATTTTACTATTATGAAGACATGATTCAATTATGGGCAGTGACCTGGGCTTTGGGCCTGAAAAAGTGGCTCAAATCTCAGGGACACTGCCACAGCACTAACAAAAAGAGTCCTTGGATGCTGGCTTGTAGGCTTGTGAGAGTGTCCAGAGGTCCCTGGACGTTGGCATGCCCATAGCATGAAAGCGTTGAAAGGTCAAGCTATCCAAAATCTCAGTGGGACCCAGGGGCTTGTTGGCAGAAACGTTGCATTGGTTCCTAAGGATACTAATGCTGATGTTGAATGTCTGTATGGTGTGTTTCCATCGATTCCACTTCCTTAACTTGAATTAGGAATTTGAATCATATCATAGTGGCCTCTCGTCACATGTTTACCTCGACTGGTCGGTTGCTTAGGTAGATGTGGGAGGAAGGTGTTACAAAAATTGTTGAAAAGTAAACATACTTCCATGGAGCTTTATAACTTAGCTCATTACAGTATTTACAATGAAAGACCTAATCAAAAGCAAAACATCATGACAACATGATAAGATAACAACCATACCACTTATTGGAGCTTTATAACTTAGCTCATGGCGGTATTTATATCCATATATACATATACCAAAATATCAGCAAAACATATACCAAACATCAAACCAAAACTACTTTTCCTCAACTGGAAAACAATGAAGGATACATGGCCCGCATCTAATCCGCCATCTCCTATGTAGTTTCTTCGGGCCCAAAGTGCTTCCACTGCACTTTAACTTGCTCTATGGCTATGTTCCTGAGCATGAGATGCTTCCGCTGCAATATGCACTGAGGCTCTGACTAGAACTCTTCTTGTTGCTCCACCTGAAATACAGGCCAACCAATAACATGATCAACATCCTTCATATAACTCCTAAGTAATGAAATATGGAAAACATCATGGATTTTCATTGTTGGAGGCAGTGCAAGTTGATAGGCCACTAGTCCAATCCTCTCAAGGATCTCAAAAGGCCTGCAATACCATGGTGCCAACTTGGCACATGATCCAATCCTCAAAGATATCTTCTTGGGCTTGATGCATAAATACACATGCTTCCTAAACTGAAACTCCTTAAATACCTCGTGATGGTTTGCATAACTCTTCTATCTATCATGTGATGCCTTTATATTCTTCTTTATAACCTGGGTTTCTAGTTCTATGTCTGCCAACATATCCGGTTCAATAAGTACCTTGTTCACTGGATCACTCCAGCTAATGGGAGTATTACAACTCCGTCTATACAATGCCTTGAAAGGACTCATCCTCAATGACTCCTCATAACCATTGTTGTATGTGAACTCAACCAATGGAATATACTCCCCCCATTTCCTCTGTTGGTGCATCAGGTACATCCTCAGCATATCCTCCAAGATCTTGTTAACCCTCTTTGTTTTTCCATCTGTCTGCAGATGATAAGTTGAACTAAAGGCCAAATATGTACCCAAACTTGCAAATATCTCCTTCTAGAACTTGGAAGTGAAATTTTCATCCCTGTCCGACACAATCTTCTTCATAACACCACATAATCTCACTATCTCTCTGATGAAAACTTATGCCACCTCACTGGCTGAATATGTAGTCTTTACTGGAATGAAATGAGCTACCTTGCTCAACCTATCAGCCATAACTATAATAGAATCATGTTGTCTCACTTTCCTCGGAATACTTGTAATGAAATCCATGGAAAGGACCTCTTATTTCCATTTTGGAATCACAATAGGTTGTAGTAGACCACCTGGATGCTTACATTATGCCTTTACCTACTGACAATCTAAACATCTAGCCACGAACTCTACCAATTCCTTCTTTAGATTCGACCAATAGTAGAAATTGTTCACCATTGTCAACGTCTTCTGATATCCCGGGTGACCCAAGTATGGCTTCACTTAAAACTCCCTCAAGGTAAGCTTCTTGAGCTTACTGCAATTTGGCACATAGCTCCTATCTTTGAATCTCACCAAACCATCTGTCGTGAGATGATAGTCTACATCTTAATCACATGTACATGTACCTTTACCTATCTCTATACCTGTACTCTTATGTAACCTGTGCATGATCTCCATGTACTTATCATCTCACTATTTTGCCTGCAAGATCCTATCCTGTAACTCTGTCCCATAAGAGCTCATAGTTGTTATTTAATTTACTTGTACCTTCCTGCTAAGAGCATCTGCAACCAAGTTCTCCTTTCCTTTGATGTATATGATCTCGAAGTCAAACTCACTAAGGGTGGCCAACCATTTAGCTTTCCTGGCATTTAGATTCAGTTGGTCAATCAAATACCTCAACCCACTATGATTTCTCATCAATACAAACCTCCTACCAAGAAGGTAGTGTTTCCACATCTTCAATGCATGTATGATCATTGATAGTTAAAGATCATGCGTCGGATAGTTATGCCCATGCTCATTCAGATTCCGTGACTCATATCACACTATCTATCATTCTTGCGTGAGAACTCCATGAAGTCCTCTCTTACAAGCATGTGTACACACTACAAACTCCTTGTCCAGATATGCAATATTTAGTACTGGTGCGTGTGTCAACAACTACTTGAGCTACTCAAAACTAGTTGCACACTCTTCCATCCATTCGAACTTCTTACCTTTCCTCTGCAATGATGTGATAGGATATGCGATGCGTGACAAGTTTCTGATGAACTTCCTGTAGTAACCTACCAATCCCATGAATGATCTTACCTCATCCATATTCTTAGGAGCTTCCCACTCCATGATGGCCCTTATCTTTTATGGATCTACTATTATGCCTTCTTTGGAAATGACATGTCCCAAGTAATGCACCTCTATCTGAAAGAAGTTGAACTTTCTAAGTTTAGCATACAACTGATGCTCTCTTAGAAATCTCAACACTGCTGCTAAATGCTCGACATGTTCTTCCTTGTTTTTAGAATATACCAATATGTCATCAATGAATACAATAACAAACTTGTCCAGATAAGGATGCAACACACAATTCATCAAACATATAAATGTAGTTGGAGCATTATTCAAACCAAATGGAACTACAACAAATTCATAATGGCCATACTTGGTCCTAAACATAGTCTTGAAGATATCCTATTCCTTGATGCGTACCTGATGGTATCCCGATCTCAAGTTGATCTTAGAGAACATTGTTGCTCCCTTCAACTGATCAAACAAATCATCAATCCTCGGCAATTGGTACATCTTCTTGATTGTTACCTTGTTCAACTTGTTGAAGAATCAAGGGAAATGATGTATATTAGGATTCTTCTTGACTTGATAACAATTTGTGAATCACTTTTAGAATTATCTTAGCTTGATATTCTAATTATTATTAGTGTGTGTGTTTCATCAAACTGCTACCAAAAACATAAAGACAAGAACACAAATGTTGACTCTCTGCCAGGGCCAAAACCTCTCTCTCTTAGAGAGGAAAACCCTTTGGTAAGTTTCTCTTATTGAAGCTTCTTAGTGATCAATGTCAAACCTCGGACCCTTGACTAGGATGTCCTCCAAGCACAAGTCAAGTCCTTCCTCTATTCTAGACTTTGTTCTCGACACATAGATTTCCTCCTTCCAGCACTTTGCTCCCCAGTACTTCGTCCTCCTTCTTTGTTGTTTGTCTAGAGATAGACCTTGCTTATGTGAGATTCTTGATGAGATATGTTTCCTCTTCTCTTAGAGATGTTCTCTACTTAAGGAGACACCCTTCTCTTGATTCAATGAGATACTTATTGAGATATGTCTTCACACTAAGGTGGCTATACAACAACCCTAATTTTCCCACGTGTGGATGTTTCCCTTGGAGAATAAGGATATTTTAATCTTCAATAGAGAGAGGGACTTCTTCATTTGACTTGAGAGGCGTTGTAAGCATAGTAACTAGCCCAAACACCAATGAAACTTGAACTGTGATACTACTGTTTTTGTACCCACAATTTGTCCTCTTTCTTGTCACATGTGTGAGTGTTTCTAGCCCTAGAAACAATCCTCTACCTTCGCTAAGATTCCTCCTTCCTTGAGTACACTTTTGGGGACCATTCAAACTTGCTTCGCATTCCTTTTCTCAGCTTATCTCTTCGCTGATTTCAAAGGTTCCTTTGTTTTCTTTATGAGGGAGTGGATAACCTCTATATATAGAGGATTGTCCCTCCTCAAGGCCAAAGTTAGGCCTACATTTTGTTTTTAGGCCGACTTGACCATATCTTCATTATTTTCATCGTTTTTCTTCTTTTGAAGGATGTTGTTGCATGGAGAGCACTTGTACTTGGCTTGAGGTATTCCTTTGACCTTATACAATATTCTACATAGTGTAACATGACCTATAAGGGTCTTACATAAATACATTGACACTTTGACTTCCTAGAAGCACTTAAACATGTGCTTGACCTACTTCAATGAGCAAGAAACTCATTGACAAATAATATAAAAATAATTTATCCTTTCTTGAATAAATACAAATGTAAAAATTAAATTTATGAAGACCGAACCTAGCTACACTTTCTTCAACACTCTCTCTTAACTAGGGAGGTATTCATAACTCGTTGCAAGGTGTTTGTCTATTTTTCAATCTTGAAGAATTCACAAAAGAGAAACCGGATTTGCAATCCATCTGTTATAGCATCATAATGACCAACATTGTTTCCACAGCAAGGCCTTAATTGACATCTCTATCTCTCAATAGATCATAACACAATGTTGGCGAGACCAATGACTTATAAACACCTTAGTCATTGTCTCTCAAGGTGCGTACCCACCTAGGTGTTCACTGAGTATGACCTTCTAGGACTATTCTTATCTTGGGTTCCCGGCCCTCAAAGAATATCGGTCCTCTTGCCTGCTCTTGTCTTCGATGCCCTACACATCCTCAAAGAGTACTGAATGATAGATGATTACCCAACCCTCCCATTCTTTCTTCACGAGTGAAGACAAGAATTTTTTGTTTATCACTTCCTCTCAATTAAGGAATACATGCCCAAGTATCTCCTAACAAGGTACTTTTTCGAGTTCCTTTGTAATTGGGAACTTGTTATAACTCCCTTTTTGCTAGGGACTTTTCCATTCATCGACAACTTCTTCTTCGTGGGTCCTCCAGCTGCTTGATCTCCTTCCTTCCTTTGATGCCATGAAGTCTTTGTTTGAACTTCTTTTTGGTAGGGCACCATCCATCAATCACTTTCCTTCCCGGCTAGCCATGCCATTGCTACTTTCAAGGAAAGTGGCTTTATTTTCATATATTAGGTTCTCTTGTCATCTGGTTATTCCTTGTCATCTTGTCTATGCTTCAGACTACTCTTCACATGGATGCTTCTTTGTACTTTCTTGTTGCCATGCTTTGATCTAGTAGCCCTACATGACTTCATCCTGATATTTCTTCAACATTAAATTATGCTTTTGCTGGAGGTCTTCTTCATCATGACATCTTCATAGAGTAGAATTAGTTATATGCATCTATCATATCTCCAAGGCCTTCATAGGTGTCAAGGGTCCTTTGATCTTTTCCTTTCTTAGTCAGAGTTGTCTTTCCTTCTTTTGGGAGACGCCTTCAATGGATCTTTATCAGATAGTGATTCTTTGTGATCATGGTGTTCTTCACATGCTTGATCTCTTTCTTCACTTTTTTGTTCTTGGATAGATTGGCCAACCACCTTATGCTCCTTGTGAGAGCAGTTATTCATTTCTTGCTTCTAGGAATAGTCAACATTCCTTCTTCACTTGCTTCATAGTTAGAAAGCTTATACTCCTTATGTGAGTATTTATTTTGTTGACCTTCATTGCATTGTATTACATGCCTTCGATCATGTCATTAGTGAAAGAGATTCTTTTCTACTTAACCATATCGTAGAACTCTTCCCATGACTCAATAATATACAAATGATAACATGTGTAAACTTTGATGCATACATACCTCATCTCCATTCCCCGTTGATCATCTTAGCTTCATTTGGTTGTCCTTGGTGTGGCCCTTCTTGCTTCATCTTAGCTTGCCTTTATATCATCCCTTTCTTGAATCTCATGAATGGGATTCCCAATGAGACATTTGGTTTTGTTTATGAATCTTACTTTGAATATTCCACCATAGGATCTTGAAGACCCTTACCCTACAAATGTTTCTTTATTTTTGATGATGGAGGTCTCCTAAGATTCTTAATCATGATCAATTTTTTTTCATTGTGGATGAGGTCCTATACTAGGTATGCTCCTTCTACATGAATATCTTGAGCTATATATACTATGCTCCTAAATTCTAGAATATATTTCTAACAATGCATTTAGTTCTATTTATAAATGCTCTTTCTACATGAGTATTTAGAACTCTATGTATGTCATGCTTCTAGATTCTAGAAGATATTTCTTTCCATGCAATTTTATTCTATTCCTACATGCTCCTATACTACTCAAAAATTTGAGATAAGACCTTAAGTAAATAGGTAGACTTAGTCATAGTAGAGATCTGGAGGATCTTCCTTCTTTTGCTTCTTGTTTTCTCTTTCATTTCTTGAGTCACATGAGCTTCTTCCATTTTTCTTTTGTTGTTGTTGTCCTTCTTCATTTTAGGACAATTCCTTTTGTAGTGTCCATATTCTTGGAATCCATAGCATTAAATTTTGGACATACCTTTGTTGTTTGTTCTTCGTGGACCAAATTTGCCAAATTTTCCCTTTCTCTTGGCCATGGTAGCAAATGCTTGCTCCTTTGATCCCACACATTCCTTTGATTTAAGTGTTCTTTCCTCTATCTTGCATAGAGACAACATTTCACTTAGTGGGGTGGCTTCTTTCTTTGCATATATGATTCATGTGAAGTTGCCCCAATCCTTAGGTAGAGCATTGAGTACTACAGTTGTCATTTCTCTATCAGACATGACTTCCCCTAGCTCTTGAAGTTGATCCCTCATCTCAAATATCTTCATGAAGTTGGGAGATATTCCTTCCTTTGATATCTTCATCTTGTATAATTCATTTTGTAGAGATATATCACTTCTCTAGGTGTGGTTACCGAAAATAGCTATACTAGTTTGTCATAGATTTCGTTGGATGTTTCAAGTTTGGAGACATAAGGAATGAGAGAGTCTTTGATGGATTCTATTAGAATCCTTTGATTTCTTGTCTCATCCTTATTGTACTTGGATAAGGCTTGAGTTTGTTCCTTATCAAGAATAGTGACATTCCTTTTGATGTGTTCTAGGAGTTCATTCTCCTTGAGAAGTAAATCAGTCCTCTTCTTCCATGCAAGAAAGTTATTGGTACCTACCAATTTATTGCTTTCCTTGCAAAAAGACATTAATGTATATTTAGAAGGGGACATATACTTACTTGATATATTTTGAGATGTATTAGAATTTATTTCTCCTTGAAGACTTGATGGCTTTCCTTCCTTAGATCTTGATGTTCTTCAAGTTGCTTTCTCCAAGTGGGTTTTCTTGATGATGGGATTTGCTTGATGACTTGTAGCTTGATATAGGTACTTCTTTGATCTGCTCTTCTTGTAGGTGCCTTTGTGTAAGGCTCTTCCTCTTGCTTTTTAGTCTTCCTTGATGAATGATAGATGGTATAAATTCTTGTCCTTTGATGTGATTGAGACTTCTTGGCTAGATGCTTCAACTTTTGTAGATGTCCTTCTTTGATGAGTGTTCTTGAGATGCTCTTTCCTTGATGTGTCACCTTAGCTCCGTTACCATGTTGAAGAATCAAGGGAGATGATGTATATTAGGATTCTTATTGACTTGATAACAATTTATGAAGCACTTTTACAATTATCTTAGCTTGATATTCTCTTATTATTAGTGTGTGTGTTTCATCAAACTACTACCAAAAACATAAATACAAGAACACAGATGTTGGCTCTCTGCCAAGGCCAAAACCTCTCTCTCTTAGAGAGGAAAACCCTTTGGTAAGTTTCAGTTATTGAAGATTCTTATTGATCAATGCCAAACCCTAGACCCTTGACTAGGATGTCCTCCAAGTAAAAGTCAACTCTTTCCTCTATTCTGCACTTTGTTCCCAACACATAGATTTCCTCCTTCTGACACTTTTCTCCCTAGCACTTCGTCCTCCTTCTCTGCTACTTGTATAGAGATAGACCTTGCTTATGTGAGATTCTTGATGGGATATGTTTCTTATTCTCTTAAAGATGTTCTCTACTTAAGGAGACACCCTTCTCTTGATTCAACAAGATACTTCTTGAGATATGTCTTCACACTAAAGTGACTATACAAAAGCCCTAATTTTCCCACATGTGGATGGTTCCCTTGGAGAATAAAGATATTTTCATCTTCGATAGAGGGACTTTTTCGCTTGACTTGAGAGGCCTTGTAGGCATAGTAACTAGCCCAAACACCAATGAAACTTGAATTGTGATACTACTTTTGTTGTACCTACAATTTGTCCTCCTTCTCTTCACACGTGTGACTATTTCTAGCCCTAGAAATAGTCCTTTACCTTCGCTGAGCTTCCTTCCTTCGCTACACTTTTGGGGACCCTTTAGACTTGCTTCTCCTTCCTTTTCTCAGCTTATCTTTTCACTGATTTCAAATCTTGCTTCATTTTCTTTATGAGGGAGTGGAAAACCTCTATATATAGAGGATTATCCCTCCTTTAGGCCAACATTCTGTCTTTAGGCTGACTTGACCACATGTTCATTATTTTCATCATTTTGCTTCTTTTGAAGGACGTTGCTACATGGAGAGGACTTGTACTTGGCTTGGAGGTATTCCTCTGACCTTATACAATATTCTACATAGCGTAACATGCCCTTTAAGGGTCTTACGTAAATACATTGACACTTTGACTTCCTAGAAGCACTTAAACATGTGCTTTACCTACTTCAATGAGCAAGAAACTCACTAACAAATAATATAAAAATAATTTCTCTTTTCTTGAATAAATAAAAATGTCAAAATTGCGTTTATGAAGACCAAACCTAGTTACACTTTCTTCAACACAAATGCATGTAATCAATGCACAATCTGAGAGTACTTTCTTTCTTCTTTACGAACAACGTTGGTGCACCCCAAGGAAATACAATTAGCCTAATGTATCCCTTGTAAATCATCTCCTTTATATGAAATTTCAAGTTGACTAGATTTGGAGTGCTCATTCTGTAAGGTGCCTTCGATGTTGGTGTTGCCCCTGGCAACAACTCAATAGAGAAATTTGCTTCCCTGTGAGGAGGTAACTCTTGAATCTTTGTTGGAAACACATCCTGATACTCTTGCAATATAAGGTGCCTCTTGAAGATTTCTGCATCCTCAATATATTTTCCCTTGTCACTAGATATATGTACTGCAAACATCACACAACCTTTTTTGCAACTACGCTTAGCCTACATAGCGGTAACCATCCTCACTGATGTAGGCTTCTTCTTCCCCTGCAAAGTTCTTTTTTCCCCTCTATCATCCACACACTCAATGGCCTTGTCGAAGTAATCCACTTTGGTCCTATGAAAGTACAACCAATCCATACCCAAAAGCATACTATACAGTCCCAATGGCAGTACATTCAAAATGTGCTTTTGTAGGCATACCATTTAACTCAAATGCACAAGCTCTTCCCAATGGTGAACTCTCTTCTTTGTACCTTTATTCAACTGTACCAATCAATATTCTACACGCACTTCTTTTCTCAAACCACACTTATCCACCAGATTAGGATTAATATAACTATAGTTAGATCTAGGAACAATCAAAATAGAAACAACTTGATCACAAAGCTTATCATACATCTCAATGATAGATGCTTGATGATCCGCCTGCCTGTTGTCCACAATTGCATATATCTGAGGAATGCTATGACCAACATCACCAACTTTATGTGCCTCTTAAGCACTATAGATTTGGGGTCTAACACCCAGATACTGCAGAAAATCCCTCTTACAATGATCCTTGCGACATATCCAACACTACAATTGTTTTGTACCGCCACCTCTAACCTGCTGCTCTCTATATCCCTTCTTAGTTATATTGAACTTTTTGTAAGGGATGACATTTTATTTCTCACTTTCATCTTGAGGTCTTCCTCACTTTGGTGGCCATTTTCCTTTAGCTTTCGCATTTCCTTTCAAGTAACACTTAGGCTCAACTTTGTGCTTCGTCTACTCATAACAATGTTTCAACTTTCAAATGGCCTTCTCCAACGATCTAGGCTCATCAAACTAATGTATTATATGTATGCTACTGGAAATCCACTGATGAATTTTTGAACCTTGGCCTTATCCTCCTTGATGTAAGGTGCATATATCAACAGCTCCAAGAACCTACTGGTATACTCATCATCTGTCATGGAACCCATCCACAACTCATAAAACTCCTTAGCTTTGTCATCAAAGTATCTCTTCGACAAATAATTCTTCTTGAAGTGCCTCTCAAACTCATTCCAAGTCAAATCATCCTAATGTATAGCTTTAACATTCTTCACATCTTCCCACCAAATATTTGCTTTACTTTTGAGACCAAAAGTGGTTATCTTTGCTTTCATGTATTCTGAATACTCATGCAATCTGGAAAACTTCCTCATACCAAGCAACCATGCCTCTACATCGTGTGATTTCTTCATTTCTCCATCAATGTTAGGTGTCTTTGATTTCTTAAACTCATCCGTCAAGTATCCCCTATCACTCCTCTTGCAAGGATGATAATGATGCCGATCATGATGTTTGTCTAAACCAAAACTAGAATAGTACCTATGTCCATCATCTCTCTTATCTGGAGTGTCCAATAACCTGCCATCTCTGATCGTTTCGTCTATGTCTGATCTGTGACCACTATAAGACCTACTGCCATATGCCCCATTAATTATGTCCTCCTGCTCATGGTTGATCCGAAGTGGTCCCTGTCACTACAATTATGATAAACTTTGAAGTAGTATTGTATTAACCTCTGCTTGTTTCTCTTATGCCTGCATGATTTTGTCATTGTCCGCCTTACAACTCCTTATTTCTTCCTTCAATATTCTCAATGTATCTACCAAATCAGAAGAGTTCCCAACACCATGCTGCTCATCCGGTTCATATGGAGAGTCTTTGCAATCTATTATCTTGCTATTCATTTTGATCTCTTTCTTGCAAGGCATGCTATGTCAGCTAAACCAAATCACAATAATTCAACGTACCTTAGCATAATTTGGGGAGGATACCTTGTCTACAAGATCAACAAATCAACTTGATACATGTATGATAATATCATGACAACATATAAAATATAACACATAGGCATGTAACCATATGTCCATCATTCTAGCTAGAGTCTAGTCATTAATGCATAACCATTTCAACACATGCCATGACCTCATGCATGACAACCACAACCATATCACTATATACTAATCATACGCAAGCATAAACAACATGTACCCAATCATACACTCACAACATACTTCACACAACAACATCCTTATTCCCATGGCGACATCACTACAAACATGACAAACACCATGGATATTCAATAAGCATTCAAGGATGACTGACACACGTGCAACCCACATGAATACATGACCAATACACAGCCCATCCATTCTTAGGGGTGAACCATGCTTTCATACCAATTTGTAACCACCTTCCCCCCACATCTACCCAAGTAACCGGCCAACCAGGGTAAACATGTGACGAGAGACTACTATGATATGATTCAACCTCCTTAGTGAACTTAAGGAAATGGAATCGACGAAAAAAAATTCAACCATACCTTCCACATCAGCAACAATACTCCCAAGAGGAAACCCAACCACTTAGGCATCCTACCCCTAGTTTCCACTGAGTTATTTGATCTCTTGACCTCTAGACGCTCTGATGTTATGGGTATGCCAGCGTTTATGGACCTCTAGATGCTCCCACAAGCATGCAGTGCTGCGTCCAGGGACTTTTCCTAGCAGACCTATGCCATCATCCTTGGAATTTAAGGCACTTTTCTAGTACATAATTTTGGTCACTACCTAGAACTTGTTATGACTTCCAGAACCCATTAAACACATGATGACAAGACTAATAAACCAAAAATCAACTTCAGGACTAGGCCTAACCATCCCCAACTAGGACTGACATTATGTCAAACACTTGGCATCAATGCAATCTACAGTTCTAGGATACAAGACAAAACATAAGTGACTAAAAAATCTTATGAAACATGACAAGAAGGATCACCACCTTCTCCCTTGAATTGCTATGACATCAATTAGGTCTTGCATCCATCATTTTAACAATACATGAAGTAACTATGACATGAACCAGTTAATTAACCATGCTTACAACCAACATAAAACCATGGAAATAACAATAAGATAACAACCATTAAATCCACATATAAACAAGTACAAAAGCAAGAGAACTTAGATTTTATTAACCATAGGAAAATCTAACCAGGTTCAGGGCTTCCACGTACCACCGAACCGTAGACATGGATGAACAAAATATTTATTTTAGTCGATCACCCCCGTGCCATATTCCAAGCATGAATGTTGGATCTCATGGATAAACCAATCAAAAAATATCCAAGGGAATCTAGAGGTTAAACTGCCTCCACCCTCACCAAATCATGATCACACCAAAATCGGTGCTTTGATCACAAAATCGAATCAAACTTGGAATGCCATTGAGAATCCATCACTATCCTTGAGGAAATTTATGTCTCCTTGCCTCTAAGGCTTTACCGCAATCCAATCTCGGATCGCTGGGCCATAAACCAAGACACCAACATCTTAGGCATTACCACAATATACACTGGATCAGTAGGCCCTAAACCAAGACTCCTCCCTTAGGCTTTACCGTGTGTCTCGCCAAAAATAGTCAGGGATTCCTAGGCCTTTGGGAATGAACCTTGAGACCATCTACGCCTCGGATTTTGAAATCCATCCAGCAATTCCAAGGCTCAAAACAGAGATAAACATACCAACACACCATGGAATCAGAAAAGGGCAAGGATAGGTTGAAAACCACTATCATAACCTGAAAAAACCATGCAACTGACAACAAGAGAACCATACACCAATATGCAAAGCCATGCATGTGAAAATCAGCTAAGAAATCACACATGCAATATGTTACCTGCAAGTATTCCTGATGAAGCTACTTGATCCTACTCTTCCTTCCTTGATCCTTTCTTTCCTTCCTTCCCCTTTGCTTTCTTTTCCTTCCTTGCTCCAAAGCTAGAGTGCTCCAAGAAAACTCTAAGTGTTCAAGAGTGAGAGAGAGAGAGAATAATGAGAGATCTCCAAAACTAAACTAACAAAAGGTTACCAACTAATCCTCATACGCATTTTTATTAATGAGGCCTCTATTTTCTTCATTTTCCTTCATTTTCCTCCTCACATGCAACCTGTTGTCTAGGTAAATCCTCTCTGTGGACAAAGAAGTTCCCTCTAGCCCAATGAGTTAGTCTGGTAACCGAAGTGATAATCTACTAGACACTTTCCTAAGTTTAAATTGAAAAGAGAGATGAAGAATATGGCCTAACTCATTCTGATGCTATCTCAATTTCCTTTGTTGAAGTCCTTGAATCATTTGCGTCACAGGCTCATTCCTCCTACTCTCGGCGTTTATGCACATGCACAAGAGATCAAGACAAAACAAGGCATGCAAATACAAATAGCATATTCAAAAGCAACCTACTTAATTAATCAAGGAATGTTAAGCTAAATGATACATAAGCATACACATTTAGGGAAAATGAACCAACATTTGTATATTAATAGAAAATAAGGGGAATCATACAACCAAGCCTTGATGTTGATAGGCTCTCCTTGAATGAATATCCAAGTCCAAGCCAAGTTATCCAAGCATTCCTTCTCTAAGCCAAATAAGTAGCATATAGGCACAATCTTAGCATAAGGGTGAAAATAGACATAGACCAGCCATTTGGGAATGGGAGAGGATGAATATATAGGCTAGGAAAGGGAGTTAGGACCTCTCCAAAGATAGGATTAGGCCCTCATCTAAAGGAGGTAGCTCATAGGGATAATACCAAGAGGCCAAGATTGGAGAATTAAACCTCATCTATGCCGAACAACATCCAGATCATAGCTCTGGAAGCTTCTAGATCACGAAAATTCTTATCCTCTTTGGGAAAATTGCCTTTTTGGGATCATCATGGGTATACAAGTTTACAGAGCGATGCCATCACGGGTCAAGTGCAGTGCAACAAGCGATCATCATTGTTTTTGGTCTCATAGTCGCGATTATTCTCAAATTAGGGTTTTAGAGCTATTTCTTTCAAGGAAAGCTCAAGGAATTTTACAATTAATGTCTTAGGAAGGATCTGAGCTGCATATATGAATGAGTACACTACATAATGGTCATGTTTCAGGCACTTCAAGGTATGTCACAGGAAAGTGTAGGAAGTGTGACAAAATACTATGTAACAGATGCCCCCTAAAGCATGAAGGCAGAACAAGTAGTGATGGCTGAGATCCTTTACGAGCTTTTGAAAGGACGAGGACAATCACTGTCGGGAGACCTACAAATCAAGGATGCATATACATATACATATATGAGATCAAGACATGAATATACAATATAGACGCAACCATCTAGATGACAAGGACTATATGAAAGGATCCATGGTATGGGTTCAACAATCCAAATGAGAAGGATCGTCTATGAATCTAAGATCCAAGGTATGGTCACAATAATATGATATAGAAGGATCATCATAAATGTAAAGTCCCACAGTATGGTCACAGCCATTCGTATAGCAGAAAAATGTGTACAATCATGAATAACATATAACTCCACGCAACATGAGTCATATCAGACAAGACTCAGGGTCTTGAGCGCCATCCTGACCCAATCAAAGTACGAATTCTATCATGTGAATAAATTTGTTGAAACCGAACATGCTAGAAAACTACCTGATTACTAGCCAATGATGTGGACCATTAACAGGTATGAGAGAAACCACCAATAATGACAATGGCTCTCAAGGTACGAGAGTACAATATGTGAATGTGGTAATGAAGCTAAAGTCGAACACTTGTGGAATCATCCAATAGAAGGCCAATGATGAAGACCTGTCATCGGATGCAAAGAACTTGCCATTAAGGCATGCAAACTCTAAGGTACTGAAAGGGAGTTTCTAAGTCATCTTCCTAGATAATGAGCTGAAGTCAACAAGAAGTGACCCGTCAAAGGAGGGAAATGATGAGTCCCCCATCATCGACACAAAACAAGGAATAAAGTGGAATGAAATGAATAAGCTCCAAGACTGTAACAATGGGTTAGACAATGTATAGGTAAATAACTACAGATAGGACTTCTCTTTAACACTGGTGACACGACTCTGAAGTGTGACAGCATTTGACTCAACATAGGACTAAAGGTCGTGATGAAAAAATGGAATATTCAAACAAGAGGAAAAATGGATCACCCAAAACCCGAGAGGACAAGTCACTAAGTGAGGATATCCCAAACCCAACACG
This sequence comes from Pinus taeda, assembly GCA_000404065.3. Classification (NCBI taxonomy): domain Eukaryota; kingdom Viridiplantae; phylum Streptophyta; class Pinopsida; order Pinales; family Pinaceae; genus Pinus; species Pinus taeda. The sequence continues at coordinate 84,757 of APFE030451668.1, read as the reverse complement.
AAAGTAGAAGAGTGTCATGTTCAAGAGCGACATGCTGCCTATACAAAGGATGTTTCATCTTCATTTTTTCCCGCTATTTCTAGCAAGTACCCCAATTATTTTTATCACAAGCTTGAATGGGATAACATATGCTTGTCATGTAAGTTCATTCTTCGAATGAATCCATCCTAGTAAGTTTTATGAGTCCTAGGAATGAGAAACTTGGTCTCATCATGGCGACGAGTCCTTCATCGTAAAATTTTAACGAGTCCAACATAAGAGTAACTCAGTATCTTTTTCATATTTAGAGAGTTTGAAAAAGAGACGAAAAATAAAACTCCATCATGTCCCTTTTCGTAATTTGTCCTTGGAACCTGAAAAGGTAGAAAACAATATTCAAGAGAACCTCTTGACCATGTCGATAAAGGTGTACCTTTTTGCTAAATAGCCAATCTCAACCCGAAAAATGGGTAAACGTATACTGAGATGGCATCAATTCGTTTATTTTTAACGAGTTCTAAAGGACAAGTACTTGATGATATTTTTAGTTTTTGTGAGTCAAAAAAGAGCTTAAAGATGACTCCAGGGGGGTTCCTTTTTCGTTTATTTTTAACGAGTCCAAAAAAGAGATAAAACATAAACTCATGAGAATCAATAAAAAGTAATCATTGTCCACCAAAAGCACCAGTAACTGCACAAAGAAATGCACCATCACTGATATCGAGAAATAATAATAAAATATTGACAAAAAATTACTTCAAAACTTATAAATAACCAAAAGTAAAAATGTTTTCTTACCATTTTACCATAGTAAGTTCTAAAAGTGCATTTGTGCCCTAATTTGCTCGATTTTCAAGTGGCCATTGTGAGAGATTCAGGGTGCCATTTCACGAACCTTCTGCAGCAGGTAAGAGGTATGTCCTTGCTCTTGCATTTCATCACATTTTCATGCATTTTTAATGGATTTTTGTGTGCTAAAAGGAGGGATTTTAAAATTTTTGAGTGTCAATGATCATTGCAGTTGTGGTCATCGGACTCGCGATAATCGCTCTCGAGCTAAAATACACCCGCGATGACATCGCTCTGTTAATAAAAACAGGCGGGATGGCGCCAAGACAAATGTTTTTGATGGAAAACCCCTTTTAAAAGCAAAAAAAATTGATTTCAATCCATGAAAAAGGTTATGATTGGTGTTAAATGATGTTTTATAAGAATTCATGGTTCTGGAACGGAAAGAAAGAGGCCATGAGGCCGAAGATAACCAAGCATCCCAAAATCCAGAATGCATCAATGATTTGAGAGATTGTGGGTTACTGGAGTTCTTCTGGACCACAGGACTAAGGGCTCAGATGGAATTGCTACCCTATTTGATCAGTCTTTGGGATGTGGATCAAGAGATATTCATAATCAAAGGCCAGGAACTAGAAATAGAAGGATTGGACTCTATTTCATCAGGGATTGTCTCGAAGAGCAGAGAGAGTCCAAATCTTTAGGTCTCGCCTAGGTGGTGGGAGTACTAGTGCTCTGATTAGGAGGCATTGCCTAGGTGTAGAGATGACGAGGGGTGGGAAGGTGAAGATCGCCACAATCACCAACAACCTTCCTTTACGAGCCATCCAATTCACCATAGCTCATGTATATGGGATGCAAGCCTTGCATGAGAGTTCAAAATCGGAATTCCAGTATGGAGTTGAGTGTCTGACCCCTACCATATTCAACAGGTGTGGAGGCCTTATGGCGAATACGAAAAGACAACTAACTAAAGGGGAGTAGGGAAACCTGAGACAATTTGGGTTTGGCTCGATACTGGTGACTTTCTTCCTAGAGCAGGGGCCCCTATTCTGGTATCAATGGGCAGAGGTACCAAATCCTACCCCCCAGGACCTGAGGCTAGTGATGTGGAGTCAACTCATGCCTCGAGGAGGGATGGGTCAACAAATGCACTACCCTCCATAGTTTTTCACTTGGCTACAATGCAAATTACTTATGGTGGATGACTATGCATATGTTGGCACATATTTCTGATGGGATCCAGATCTACCTCTACCACTAGGGGAATAGTGGATTGATGCAAGTATAGACTTAGCTTTTGGATTTTTTCAATTCTTATGATTTTTTTGTAAAAGTGTAAATTGAGACTCGACTTATTATAAATGTGCAAATGTGGGACTTGAAAGACCGCCTGGCATGTCGCCAATAGCATGGTAGGTTTCTCATCAGATAGTGGACGCTGACTATGAGGAAGGGGTGGACCCCTTAACCGAGATGGAGCACAACCTAGATGTGATTACACGGGGAGTTCTAGAGAATGCTACTACAGACGAGGTGCCACTGCATTGGCAGAGACACATTGTGGGAGTATCTGCAAGAGTGCGTCAGGTATTAAGCCGAGTGATCAGAGACATCTTATGCTACCATGAGCACCATGCAGGTTGATAGCCTTTCTAGCTATTTTACACATTTTGTAGGCTTTGAAAGCCAAGTGTCCCAGAACACAATTTTTTAGATTTTTGATGTAAACACTCTGACAGACTCAATTATATATATATATATATATATATATATATATATATATATATAATAATATATATATATATATATATATATATATATATATATATATATATAATAATATATATGCATGTTTTATTTTCTACTTATGTGCCCAGAATATGATCAGTTTTATAAATGACGCAAATATGTATCAAGAACATAATTTGATAATGCATATGTTAATGTATTCAAATTGCGTGGAATGTGTTGATATGTGATAAAATCAAAATTTCTTTCCAGTAATCTAACATGTAGATACATACGTTGTTAGGGCTTGGTTTTGCCCATTTTTGACACCTTTTTTCCATACTTTACCTCTCCCATTTGGAACTATATTTAACCCCTATTATGCCTATTTCAGTTATAATACTTGGGTTTTTTCCAAAAGGGTGCCTTAGGCTGAAGGTATGCAAATTAACATGAAAAAAAGCATCTTTTACCTTAACTTTAAGTATTCCTACAGTTAGTTGTTCTTTATTTAATTACCATGCCAACTAATCTAGAGTTCTTGTACAGATTTGTTTTGATTCGAAAACAGGCCCGATTTTCTTGCAAACAACTATGCGATCCTATTTCCTGCAAACACTCCATAATTTATTTAGCCGCGGATTTCTTGTAACCGTCCAGATTTCGTGCAACAACATCGGCAGTTAGCTATGTTCCACGAATATCTAAGCCAAACAAGAACATGGGTTTTGTGGAGAATTGATCACATATGGATTATGTCCTATTGGTCATTTCATATCTACCAACAATACCTCCCAGATTCATAAACCTTCTCTCATTGGCCATTTGGAGGAAAGTTATAGCCATGTAATGAATTTCGTCTAATCCATGCTTTCAAACATGGATTAGACCCAATATGGCTAAATTTGATATTTTGTAATAGGAATGTTAGCCGATGGCTTAGATTAGTAGTCTTCCTTCCTTCGAGCCATATATGGGCTTTTGTAATTGTATAAATTTTGTTCTAGTTTATATGATAGGCTGTTGTTGGGTAGGTTTCAGCTAAGACTATATATCAAATTGTACTCGACTATTTCTTTTTCAGATTAATACAATATTATATGTTCTGTCTATTTCAGTGAGCAAGCTCTTCTAATTTGAAAGGGTTGTGAGTAAGGGAGGGCCCCCTTTGCTCACAACTCCTGTAGTTTAGTGTTTATGCATTTTATTTATGCTATGTAATTTGTTCCTACAACTAATGCACTCTTTCTAATATATCATCATCAATTGATTAAATGAATTAGTTTCCTATTAATGTGTAGAATTCATTTAATGAAGTTCTAATTTCTAATGTTGAGTGAATTTATGAGTTTGCTATAAGTTGATTTTTGTATCTTTTCCCTAATCATCATCAGCAATCTTAAGAGTCATAGAGGAATGTTTGATCCACTCTATAGCCTTTGCTACTAAGTGATTGATGCAGGAAAAAGTCATTGGTTTTGTATGATTGACTAGTTAGATTAATCAACACTCCCAGTGTTAAGCCTGCATATATTTTGCGCAGCATCTCACAGGTTTACCTGCCCTGGGTTGATGATTTATGTTAATCAAATTTAAAGGCTATAATTTGACTCAACATTTTAACGTCTTTGCCGGGGAGGTGCTAAAGGGATAATACTGAAGTGTTTTTAGTACATTCATTATTTGGAATTTTTCAGGATTGGGGGAGTCGAAGTGGTAAGACAAAAGGCAAAGCCTCTGCACCGGAGGAGGTCAAAAATTCACCAAAGTTGTGTCCTGATTGTTTGATAAGTAGTTTTTTTGAATTGGTTTGCATAGTAGATGATTGGGTCCAACATCTACAAATGCCTTTTATGGTGGTGTGAGCGCCACTTCATTTACTAATACCTTGGCAAGGAAAAAGAAGTCTGCAAGATATAAGGCAACAAGAGAAGAAGAGTCCGGACAAGAGGTCTGTAGTCCTGAAAAGAGCCCAGAACTTATTCCTGCTTCTGCAGTAGCAGCTTCTGCAGGAAAATCTTTTGTTGTTGCCCATTTTGAATCTCCTATCACAAGGAAAACAACATCTTTGCTCAGTGGTCAGCCTGAAAAGGAATTCCTAGGCAATCCTACTCAAGAACTAGAATTCTAAACCATTGATTCCACAGAATCTATAGTTTACAAAGTCCCCACTTCCTTTTGGTCTAGAATGGCTCATGAAGAGAGGACTGGACACACATATGGATATGATGAGAAGGAAGAAGAACTGCTCACATTTGAATTCCCTATCATGGAGGCTGGTGGAGCTACTCATATGAATAATATTCCTCCTTCAGCCTTGCCTAACTTTCGTGGGGTTCCCAGTGAAGATCTTGATGCCTTTCTATTCAAGTTTGATGTGTTATGCAGGAGTTATGACTATTCTTCCAAGGTTCAGAAGTTGAAGCTATTTCCTACAACATTGAAGGATGCAACTCTTAGGTGGTTTATGGGGTTGGCGCCAAACTCCATTACAACTTGGGAGGAAATGAAAAAGGTATTCTTAAGGAAATATCAAGATTATTGCAAAACTAGGGACCTTAGAGAATAAATTCTTGGCATGACTCAAAAGGAGGGGGAGAGTCTTGAGGACTTGGTGGAGATATTTCAGTATATTGAGTAGAGATCCAAAATGAATCAACTGAGCAAGGATACTAAAAGAACAAATTTTCTCAGAGCAATCAGACGAGAATCTCTTGAGATTATGAACTTAATGGGAGGAGGTGACATATCAAAGTTGGGCTATGATGAAGTATATGAGATATGTTGGCGATATTCAAGAGGAAATTCTAAAGTTGGAGGAGGAATAAGAGATACTTCTTCCAGGCTTGTCAAGTTAGTTGCTGGAGCTAGAGTAATGAGAGATGAAATGGGTAATTTATTTGAAAATTTTAAAACTAATATTCTTAGCAAATTATCTTCTCAATTGGATGTTTTGCAGGTTAAGAAGAAACATGAAAAACAGGAGGAACTGGAGAAATCCCTGGCAGTGTTCTGTTCGTAATGCAGGAAAAAGCATGCCTTGAGGGAATGCCCTGCAGATAGTATAAAGGTATGTTGAATTTGTGAAGCAGAGCATTCCATTGATCAATGTCCTTCACTTCTTGAAATCAAAGCAACATATCTAGCAGATCAAGGAGCTATCAATGCACTCTATGCAATGGCACCTCAAAGACCATGGCAATCATGTGTTGCAGGTATGGCTCAGTCACATTATCAAGTTCCTTACAATCAAAATCAGATATGGAATATTCCAATGCCCTGGCAGCCTTGGCCTCCACAACAACCTTGGTAGGGGAACTTTTCTTACCCTACCACTCAAAATTTTCCTTCTCAAAACTTTTATCCATCGCAACCCACACAACAACAAATGATTCAACCTCAACAGCGACATCTTCAATTGCTTGCCCCACCAAATCAACCTCATCCTATGCAAGTTCCTACCTAGCTAGTATCTAACCCCAATAATAAAACCATCCAATCTGCTCACAACATTGGATTGGTCACTTATCCCACTTTTCCTACCTACTGTATTGCACCATAGTCGCTGTAGGAAATTTTTGTTCCTGTGTCACGGGAATTTCTTGTGTCGCTACAGGAAATCCAGCTTAGGTCCAGAAAAGTGGTGACTTAGTCTGGAAGAATTGAAGAGATTGTAGAGGAAGATACTCTAGAAATGCCTAAAGTTGAAACCACAGCTGAACCAACATGACAACCTACTTCAAGGCCATAAGAACCTTCCTCATCCCATACGATCAAGCCTCCTTTTCCAGAGAGATTGGAAATGAAACTAAAACAACCTGAGTTTCATCTTGTGTCTGAACTGAGAAATGTATGCATTAAGATCCCATTGTTGTAAGCAATTAAAGGTATCTCGATCTATGCCAAAACAATAAGGGAGCTATGTACCAAGAGACAAAGAAGACAAAAGAGAGAGCTCTCTACAATTCAAGTAGGTGGAAAGCTTGCAAGTTTAATGTCTATCGAATTTGTTACTGAAAAATATGCAGACCCTATAATCCTTGTGGTTACCACCATTATCAATGGACAACCTATAAAAACACTTTAATTGATTTGGGTGCAGCCATTAATGTGGTGACTATGGGGACCTTATCTAGAATGGGAACCTTTGATTTATTGCCTACTCCTACCATGTTAGAGCTAGTAGACAAGTCTAAGGTAAAGCCAGAGTGGGTATTAGAAGACATTCTCATCTCATTGGATTCCTGGAAGTATCCTGCAGATTTTTATGTTCTTTAACCCAAAACTAACTTAGGAGGGCATCCTTTGATCTTGGGGAGACTGTGGTTAGCCACGGCATATGCTTACATAGGGTGTAGGTCCGAAAACATGACCATCACTCATGGGACTGAAATAAAACATATTAATTTGTATCCCCCTGCTCAACCTCTCTTAAGATCAGAAAATACACATTGGGTTGAAGAAGAAGAGCATGATTCAGAATGTACCTGACCAGTTTTGACAATCGCCCAAGCCATGAGCCTTAAAGAAAATTCAGAAGAAAATTTGATAAATTGTTGTATTTCTAATCTTGAATTTTTGCAACAAGAAGAAGGGCAGTCTAGTCATAATTTAGATTTCATTACTAATCTGCAAGATTTTCATGAGTATAGTACAGTAAATGAACTACATTCAGCCTTAGTATCTGCATTTCCTGCATATTCCATGACTGAATGGGGGGGTAAGGTAGTTGAAATTTTTCCTAAAAAACCATTGAATATTAATTCTGGCTTAACCCCTGAACACGAAAAACAATTAATTCAAGCATTGAAAAAATTTTCAGACAATTTTGCTTGGGAATACACAGATATGAGAGGCATTCACCCAGACACATGCATTCATCATATTTATATAGAAGAGAAATCCAGGCCTGTGAGACAGCCACAAAGGAGGATGAACCCCGCTTTAAGGGAAATTGTGAAAGATGAATTGCAGAAATTGTTAAATGTAGGGTTCATCTATCCTATCTCGGATAGCCAATGGGTATCTCTGTTGGTTATTTTCCCCAAGAAGAATGGTAGATGGCGAGTGTGTGTCTATTATAGGGAACTAAACAAGGCTAACTTGAAATATCACTTTCCCTTGCCTTTTATAGACCAAGTGCTTGACACTTTAGCAGGGAAAATATATTTTTCCTTCCTGGATGGGTTCAACGGGTACAATCATATTAGAATAGCTCCAAAAGACCAGGAAAAGACTACATTCACATGTCCCTGGGGCACCTATGCATATAGGGTATTACCATTGGGTCTATGCAATGCACCAACCACATTCCAGCGGGAGGTCCTTGGTATTTTCTCTGATCTTTTGCATGATTGCGTAGAGGTTTATATGGATGACTTTACAGTCATGGGTGATACTTTTGAAGAAGCTTTACATAATAATGAGAAAGTTTTGTAGAGATATAGAGACACTAATCTCTCATTAAGTAATGAAAAAAAAATTATGATTATGAATGAAGGTATTGTTTTAGGCTATCATGTTTCTAGTGCAGGAATTAAAGTTGATCCAGCAAAGATTGAAGTCATTGCAAAGCTTACCACCACCAACCAATCGAAAGGGAGTCTGAAGTTTCCTTGAACATGCAGGCTACTATAGAAGGTTTGTTGAAAATTTTACAAAGGTAGTGTTGAGAATAGCAACAACAAATGATAAAAATAGAATCCAAAATATTCCAATTTTAATTTGTCCTTGAATTGAAATTGTGAATTAAAATTTGAATTTAGTCTCACCAGCTGCTCGGAAATAATTAATTTTTCATTATGGATTAATTAGTTGGAGAAATTTAAGTTAAAAGTCTTTCTGAATTCATGCAACAATTATCCCTTAAATTAAGGAGATTATCCCTTAATTAAGGATATAAGATTGAGTTATATTTGAGTTGTAATTAGTTAACTCAGTTTACTAAGTTAAGTCCAGTTAAATTAGTTCCAAACTGTTTGAAGAACTAATTGTGAGTTATCAATCAGTTGATGCATGCATGCACTCAACCAGTGTACTCCAGATAACTGAAGATTCCCTCATTAGAAACTCATGCATGTCTATTCTAAGAAAGACCCAGTTGAGCTAAATGTCAAGGACAATGTACTATTAGTTGCATGTGTTTTCCTATAAAGGAAATTCATGCATGTAGTCAAGGTAAGGTTCCTTGAGGATTGCGCAGTTCTGATAATGTGTTAGAGCAGTGTGTGAGAGCAGTGTTCCATTGGGTGAAGGAGATCATCCCAGAGGAACTGCGCAAGGAAATAGGAGCTTGGAGGGCAGAGGAGAAGGCTTGTGAGAAGCTTTGATTGCCTGTGAGCATCCAGGAGGATTGTACTGAAAGTTGGCTAGCTGTGAGAGCTAAGACTTTGTATAATTCTGATGTATTTCCACCTTGTATAATAATACATATAGTGGGGTTTTTAGCCAAGGCTTTCCCCTGTGTATTTTTTGTGTTTCATGTGCATTGATTATTCTTCTTCTAGTTATATCTGTTCAACTTGATCTTGCTCAATTTTAAGCTTCCGCAAATTGATAGCAGAAGTAGATTATAGTATTTTGCTTTGGTATTTTGCATTATCGGGGTAATCTATAGTCATATTTTCCACATGGTCTTAGAGGTATATTTGTAGAGAATTTGCATAATTTCTATATGGTATCAGAGCTAGTTGATCTATAGAGAAATTTCTACATGGTATCGGAGCTAGCTGGTCTATAGAGAAATTTCTACATGTTATTGGAGCCAAGTTTATCATAGTTGTGAACAATATATGAAGAAGAGAATTTGAAGTTTGAAGTTCGGGGTTGCAGGTGCAAATCGAATTCTTATCATACTTAAAGGTTGGCCAATGGCATTCTATGGCTTGATACTCGAGTATGCCTTGGAAGGAAGCTCAAATTACATAGCATGGAAAGATCGCATGGAGGTTGTATTAGAAGACAATGGCTTGAAGGATTTCATTGATCAAGAAATCCAAAATCTAGGTTCAATTAATGCACAAGAGTTGGTTGAGTGGAAGAAGTGTGTGGTGAGGGCAAGACAGATCATCCTTGAGGGAGTTCGAGACCATATTTTCTTGAGTCTCCATGGGAAGGATACCCCATATTCAATGTCATTGAAGGACCTCTACTAGAACAGTAGCGACCAGAGGAAATTGTTGCTCAAGGACAAGCTTCGAAGAATCAAGATGGAGAACGTCGATACTATTTCCACATATTTGAACAAGCTCACCTGTTGCAAAGATGAGCTTATCAGTGTGGGAATAACTACTGCCGATGATGATATGGTGAGCCTCGCTCTCCTTGGCCTTCCAAAGAGCTGGAATACCTTCCAAGACTCTGTGAATGGAAGGGAGAAAATGTCGGATTGGGAACAACTGTGGTCGGATCTCATGTAGGAGGAGATTAGGAGGAGCACATGAGATGGTTCTTCATCCAAGGATGATGATGAACAAAATCTGGACTTAGGAAGTGATGCAAGGAAAGGGAAGAGGAAGGATTCCCATTCCAAATCGAATTATTCTCATGGAGGGAAGAAGGGTGACAAGTCTAAAGTGAGATGCTTTAATTGTCATGATATGGGACATTATGTGACTAATTGCCCATCGAAGAAGTCTAAGAAGAGATCCTCAGAAGGATCAGAAGGTGAGGCATTAGCGTCTCAGTTTGAAAAGGACTTTACCCTCATCGCATGCATGGTGTCATCGATGATGGGTTGTGTTTGGTATCTTGACAGTGGAGCCTCATTCCACATGACCGGTGATAAAATTTATTCAGTGCCTTAGAGGAGAAAGACCTCAAGATGCACATAGATATGGGTGGCGATGAAAGGTATAGTTTTTCAGGAGTGGGCACGGTTGCTTTTCAAAGAGAGCATGGAACTCCTATCACCTTGACAGATGTGAAGTATGTGCCTGGATTGAAGAAGAACTTGGTATCGGTCGCGATGTTGGAGGACAAAGGCTACGATGTTGTCTTCAGTAAAGCAAATGAATTCCTTAGACACATCACCACGAGACATGTGAAACAGATCGGTTTACGAGTTAAGAACCTGTATACTCTTTAGGTTCAAGATGCATGCAAATCTTGAGGAGCAAGGCAAATGTTAGAGACTTGGTGGTTGAGAGGGAGAGTAAATTCTCTCAACATGCAGCCCCAAAAGAAGTCTCAGATAATTGTGGAGGAGCCACAATTGGAGAAGTGGGCAGAGGGATCACATGTAGCCATACCTCTAGGTGTGAGGTGGGGCGATGTGAAGTGATAGTCCCAAGAAGGCTGAAATTGGGCAGGGTCCATTGAGAGGTTTTATCTCATGGATTGTACCTTGCTATGGGAGCCCAAAGTACATATTAGCGGGAGGAATCAATGGGATTGATGGAGTCAGAGATCAAAGTGACAGAGGCTAGAGCAGTCAGATACTGAAGAGCGTAGAGAAGAATTGACAACAATGTAGAAAGGCTTAGTTAGCAGAAGTGTAAAGTTTTCAATTGCCAAAGGCAATAGCAGTCAGAGACTTTGATGACAGATGCATCATACTGATTCAGGTTGAATGTTTTTTTTGTTTATGGAGTTGTTGGAGCTACAACACTCGAGAGAAGTGTTGCATGCATAACGTTCCAAATGTTTAGGATTGGGATCAAGTTGAATTCCTTTCTTGTTGAGAGGGAGTTGAAAATAGCAACAAGAAATGATAAAAATAGAATCTACAATATTCCAATTTTAGTTTGTCCTTGAATTAAAGTTGTGAATTAAAATTCAAATTTAGTCTCACCTGATGCTTGGAAATAATTAATTAATTCATTATGGATTGATTAGTTGGAGAAATTCAAGTTAGAAGTTTTTCTGAAGTCATGCAACAATTATCCCTAAAATAAAGGAGATTATCCCTTAATTAAAGAGATAAGATTGAGTTATATTTGAGTTGTAATTAGTTAACTCAGTTTACTGAGTTAAGTCCAGTTAAATTAGTTCCAAACTATTTGAGGAACTAATTGTGAGTTATCAGTCAATTTGATGCATGTATGCACTCAACCAGTGTACTCCAGATAACTGAAGATTCCCTCATCAGAAACTCATGCATGTTTATTCTAAGAAAGACCTAGTTGAGCTAAATTTCAAGGATGGTGTATTATCAGTTGCATGTGTTTTCCTATAAAGGGAACTCATGCATGCAGTCAAGGTAAGGTTCCTTGAGGATTGCACAGTTCTGACAGTGTGTTAGAGCAGTGTGTGAGAGCAGTGTTCCATTGGGTGAAGGAGATCATCCCAGAGCAACTGTGCAAGGAAATATGAGCTTGGAGGGCAGAGGAGAAGGCTTGTGAGAAGCTTTGATTGCCTGTGAGCATCCAGGAGGATTATACTGAGAGTTGGCTAGATATGAGAGCTAAGGCTTTGTATAATTCTGATGTATTTCCACCTTGTATGATAATACAGATAGTGGGGTTTTTAGCTGAGGCTTTCCCCAACGTATTTTCTGTGTTTCGTGTGCATTGATTCTTCTTCTTTTGGTTATATGTGTTCAGCTTGATCTTGCTCAATTTTAAGCTTCCGCAAATTGATGGTAGAAGTAGATTATAGTGTTTTGCTTTGGTATATCGCATTATTGGGTTAATCTACAGTTAGATTTCCTACATGGCCTTAGAGGTAGATTTGTAGAGAATTTGTAGAATTTTTTCTATATGGTATCAGAGCTAGCTGATCTATAGAGAAATTTCTACATGGTATTAGAGCTAGCTGATCTATAAAGAAATTTCTACATGTAGAATCTCCATTATTTAAATTATTGACTAAAGAAGCTGAATTTCATTGGGATGATGAGTGTCAAGCTGCATTTGATATTCTCAAAGAAAAAATTTCTTCAGCACCAGTCTTGAGAGGCCCAGATTGCAAATTTCCTTTTCACATTTCCACTGATGCCTCTGATTCAACCATAGGGGCAGTACTAGGACAAAAGGAGGATCCTATAACCCATGTTATTTATTATGTTAGTAAAAATTTAACTCTTGCAGAACTGAATTACACAGTAACTAAAAAAGAATTCCCTTATGTGATTTATGCTATTAACAAGTTTAGACATTACATCACATGCTATGAAGTTTTTGTACACGCCAATCACTCTGCCATTCAATATCTCGTGAATAAACCAATTACTAATGGAAGGATTACTAGGTGGCTTTTGTTGTTGCAGGAATTTGACATCATGGTATTGGATAGGCCTAGAAAGGAAAATCAGGTAGCTGATTTCTTATCTAGACTCAATGATGCAGATGAGGATGTTCCTGTTAATGATATATTTCCTGATGAAATTTTGTTCGTTATTTCTGTTAAAACACCTTGGTTTGCAGACATGGCCAATTACCTTGTTACAGGAAAGTTGCCTCCTTACTTTTCATGTAATCAGAAAAAGAGAATTATTAGGAAAAGTGTTGATTACTCTTGGATTAGGGAAGATCTTTTTTTTCATTAGACCTTATTTGATTATCCGCAGGTGTGTCAGGGAAGATGAGATCTATGACATTTTGAGAGTCTGTCATGATGAACCATGTGGAGGACATTTTGCAGACAACTTACAAGATCCTTCGCCTAGGTTACTATTGGCCAAGTCTTTTCAAAGATGCAAGAGAATATGTCCAGAAGTGTGAGAACTGCCAGAGAATGGGGTGGCCTATACAATCAAGTGAGATGCCTTTGCGTCTAGAGGTTCTAATAGAACCTTTTGAGAGGTGGGCTCCTGATTTTGTAGGTCCCATCAACCCTATGTCCAAAGGTAAGAAGTATATTTTAATTTGTACTTATTATGTTACAAAGTGGGCGGAGGTAAGAGCACTACCTAGAGCAACGGAGAAAACAATGGTAAATTTCCTTTTTTCTAATATTTTTGTAATATTTGGGGTACCTAGGGAAATAGTCATTGATCAGGGTACTCAGTTTGTGTCAAAGCTTCTACAAGGAATTGTGCAAAAATATCATATTACTCATCAGAAGTCCACCCTTCATCACCCATAGGCCAATGGGCAGGTGGAATCAACAAATAAGGTGTTGGAGACAATCCTTACCAAAACAGTGCAATTACAAAAGAAGGATTGGTCTGACTGACTTCCTGAAGAATTGTGGTTCTACAGGATCACATGGAGAAATACCTAGTGAGCACCAGTATTGCAGCAAGAATGTTGCAACTCCTGGGGCTTCCTACTTTACTTTTATCAACCCAGTAGTTCGTAACAAACTTGGAAGTGACGGTGTTGTATGCACAAGTACTAGCTCTTACTGCAGGCCGTCACTTGGTCAGTTGGTGCAAGATCACTAGGAGCTTAAGCCAACTTCTATGAATTCTCAGAAGAAGCTTTTAGCTGTGATGAAAGAAATCTAACTCTAAAGAGGCTATTCTACTTGCAGAAAGAGAAAGAAGACTGGAGTGTAAAGCAAACCCTAATTCTTCCAACTAACCCTACTTTTGCAGAAAAATAGATGAAAATTGATGAAATGAGTGCCATTGACTATTGAGAAAGTGAAATACATCTATTTAAGCGACTTCTGGAAGGAAATGAGAAAAAAAACATATTTTTGGGGTTTTTATGTATGTTATGTGAAATTGCTATGCTTATAATTTATTTGTTTGTGGTTGTGGCAGAGATTTGGTGGCGATGGAAGGCGACCTTGGGGTTGCAAAGGTGCAAGAAGATGTAGGGGAGTCCTAAGAAGCCTCTAGTAACCTTATGGAGACTTCCTCTGCAATCAAACTTCAAAAAGTCACTTTCAGGAAATTCTACAAGAGGCTGAAGGGGATCTATAGGAGGATGCCGAGAGCTGTTTTTAGAGGTTTTAAAGGTGGAAAAATGGTGGGAAAGGGTAGATGAAGATTAGAGGGAGGTGTTAAGGTGTCTGAAGCTTATCAAGGATGAGTAGGAAAGAAAATGATGGTTGGATTTGTTCAAGAGACAATAGGAAATCTTATGAGAAAAATGTAGAAATTAGGGCAGATTCGTGAAGGGCTGTGAATGACTTGTGAAATATGTGAGAAAAGAGATTATCATGGCTACTTTATTGATGTATTGTGAACAGAGGTGTGTTGTAAGAGAGCTACAAGTAAAAATACTGAAATTGAGCAAGGGAAGAACTAGTTGTACTAAAAAACAGAACTATATCTCGTGTTAACCTAATTCTGACCTAGAAACATAAAATGATGAACAGCGTTATATGAACAGGAAAGCATGGAAAGGGTTTTATTGCAGAAACTGAAGTGAGCTTCAAAAAATGGATCTGAAGCAACACATTAACCTCTTAATCAAACTGTAACACTAGAAATTGCATGGAGGAAGCAAAATTGTGTTTTTATGGCAGCAAGCAGATCTTGACCTCAATTCATGGTTCCCAAAGGAGGAAAGGAGGTCAGGCTCTATTGATGGCTTTTTTGTATCTTTCTCTTACCACTATTTAACCTACTTCAGCAACTGAAATGGAAACAGCTATGTAAACCAACAAAAGCAACCTATTCTAACTAAGGGAAAAATGAATCTATCTAACAGAAATTAATTCATGAACTGAAGCAAAAACATATAAGTACAAATCAAGAGGTGTTGGGCAGCTTGGGTTGGGCCCTAACCCAAGAGCTTCAGCCCTTTGAAAGAGATCAGTGTTGGCTCAGAAAATGTTTCATCTCCATTATCAAAATAAAAGTCACATTACATAAATTGTTCACAAAAGTAAGCTCGAAAATGAGCTGAGCAAGAGCTGCAACAAAAGTGTGAAAATTTGACTAACAACCAACTAAACTACTGAGCACCTAAGCCCTCCTATTTATACAACTGGATCCTCCAACAGCTCTCCTAAAATCAAGGAGGCTCAGCTCCCAAGACTAGAGATAAACAACAGTTCTTCTTCACTTGCTCGGCTGCCCCTTTGATGCATCAATGTGGTTGTGTGCACTCCGAGTTTTATAAAGGAGGATTCAAGGTAGGGAATCATAAATGAGGGGGACACCCTCCTACAAATCCTCTTCCTTGTTTTCCTCGAATATTTGCTGCCAAATGCTCATTAATCCTTTGAATTTGTCCCAAAATTTACCACAAATCTGCATAAATCACACATTAGACTTCATGGCATAATGACTAACCCAGTTCACTCTATTAGCATAAATATAATAAAAAACATGCAATAAACTAATGAGAATAGTGGATTAAGCTGAGTTAGGAGGCCAAATGAGCCCATATAATTACCCATTTCTGGGGCTCATCATCACCCCCCTACTTAATGGGTTGCTCATCCTCTAAGTAACTAGTCTATCTCCTCATCTTTGATGGCCCTGATGAATTTCCTGACATCCCATGCTTCAGATGTGATATTCTCCTCCTTATCATGGAATCTTGTCTTTCTATCCACCTCTTCCCATTGTTTTTGTTCTTCTTCTTCTTTTACACCTTCCAGTAGTCCTAGCAGTAGTGGAGGACTAAATTTGAGGCCAATCCAATTGGCCTTCAAAATTTGCATAGAGTGCTTATATAGTGGCACTCCCCTCAAGGCTTCTCTCATCTTGTTTGGGGAGTGATACTCCCTGATCTGTAGGCTGTGTGGCAATGTATTCCACCTTCTCATGCAAGCATGAATGCAGTCATCTCTAAACAATCTCTCCATGTCCTCAAAATGTGCAATAGCCTGGGCCTGCTCTTGTCACTCTATAGCTTCATCCTTCTTCTTTGTTTTTTTTTTAATCTATGTTTGCTCTGTTTCTTCCTTTTCTGTCTCTTCATCCTCCTTCTCTTCTGTCTTAGTTACTTCCTCCTCCTTTTCTTGTCCTGCTGAGTCATTAGTTGCTTCACCTTCTCATAAAACCTCCTGTCATTTTGTTTATGCTTCCTTGGAAAACCAACTATGGAAATGGAGAGAAATATTTTTGAAGAAAAACAAAGAGACATAGACTGTTTTTTTCTTTTTTTCTCCTCAAAAACTAAACCACTGTTAGCATATTTTGTTATTCAATGGAGGTATGCCAAGAACCTACCTCTATAGCCCAAGAATTGTGCCAAAAACTGTGTTCTTCCTCTCCAAAACAGCTTACTGGCCCCCCTGTAGAACTGGCTGTAGGTGCTCCTGTAGGACCTATTACTGCTCTGGTAGAATGTCGGTAGCAGAATTATGGCTGAGAGAAATGGAGAACAATGGTTTCGAGGCTGTGGGGTGACAAGGAGCTTGTTGCAGCTAAGTGGACGAGGATTGAATGAAAGACAAGGTGGTGAGAGTGTTTTGAGGAGGAGTACTTATGGTTGTTTATGGATATTTCCAGTGATGGACGGTGAGCTGACCAAGTGTACGTTGGCCCCATTCAGACTGTTGGTCCCCACTGTTGTGTCATCATGACTTCTCATGACTTCTTCCCGCAATCACTTCCCATCATTTGCATCGAAGTTTATACACCTGCCACTACCTATCCTTTGGATTTTATGTGAGTTGACTAGGCACACGTGTGGTGGTATCTCCGGACGAGCACAGTCGACTGGATGAGGGTGGACAGTTAACTGGCCACCTTTCTTGTCCAACCTTAACCATCTCATTCTTTTATGCAGTTTTTGAATTACACAGATGCAATAGAGGAGAGGGTTAGACACTTACCTGCAAGTCGAATGCTCATGATGCGGTGCTGCTTGGTTCTTTTGTTGCTGCATGCTCATATTCAGTTGTTGCATGCCTGTATCCCTTCTACTATATGCTTTTTGTTGTCTGATGTGTGGCTATTTTTCTTGTGTAGGTATCCTCTGGCTGGATCTAAGCTACAGGAGTCTGCTTCAACCTTCAGATTTGCACCCTCATGCTGTTGATGCTAGATTTTAATGGGATAGTGACTTGGTTTGTCCATATCTCCCAAACGGTAGACTGGATTGACCTGAAAGTTTCTGAGCATGTTTCCATCATCATTATGCACCCCCCATAGAAAAATTGTGGTCAATGGATGCACGGATTTCGAGAAAAACTAAAAATGGTTGAAGGTGATGGAGGTTGATTTCTTGGAAACCGTGCACTGGAATTGGTTGAAATTGCTTGGGCATGTTACCATCATCCATATGCATCTCCCCATGAAACAGTTTTCTAAATGGATCACGGATATGGAGAAAATGAAAAAATGGCTGAAGGTGATGGAAGCCAATTTCTTGGTAACTGTGCACTGGAATTTGCTGAAATTGCTTGAGCATGTTACCATCATCCATATGCAACTCCCCATGAAACATTTTTTTAAATGGATGCACGGTTTTCAAGTTAGAGAAAAAACAAGTTTCTACTCTGTGTATTTTTGTATCAGAGCATCCTGTAGTGTTTTGGACAGTAAGAAAAATGAGCTTGGCATGTGATGCAGGCTTGGAGATGATGAAAGAGAGGTTTGAAGACTACAAGAGGATTTATAAACCCTTTATGAAGCTTCCCTGTTCCCCAAACTGCTTTTAAAATCCATTTCTAACTCTCTGTAATTTCTACAGGAGCGTCCTGTAGAAAACACAGTTTTCAAAAAAGAAGCACAGTGAGGTGGAAAAAATGTCAAGAATGATGGAGAAAGGTGAGGGAAGGTAGGATAGGTGTTGATATTGGTTTCAGAGCTTTCTTAGCACCTGCTGTTTCTTCCTGAAGTTCTCCTGCAAACCTGCTTACAACTGGAAATTCATTTTTCTTTTTCTTTTTCTCCTTATTTTGTGTTTTTTTTTTTTTAACAACTAGGGCGCCTCAAGGAGGTTTTCACCCTAATTTCTTGCCCTGGGAACCTCTAAGGGAGGTTTTCACCCGAGGATCTTATTCTCTTTTTCTTTTCTCTTCTTTCCAACCCATTGACCGCCTCATGGAGGTTTTCAATCAATGAGCCAATCTGAGGCGCCTCCAAGGAGGTTTTCACCTTAGATTTTTATTTTTATTTTTCTCTTATTTTTCATTTTTTCTTTTTTCTTTTTTCTCTACCCTACCCTACTTGAAAAACAAAATCATTTTCAAGTATAAGAATACTTCCAATGGAGCCATGTGCACATCGAGATGATAGACAAAATGACGTGGAGGCTTGAAATGTATGCTTTGACATGTATCCAGATTTCAGAGACCAAATGATTTGAGTTTGAAGGGATCAAGCATAGTTGAGGAAGAGAGTGATGCTGCAACTTAGTGACTGTCTAGAACCACATTTGAATATAGTTGTGATGTCCTTGGTCCTTTTGTTGATCTGGATCATTCTTCATGTCTTCTTCTATCATGACCTTCACATCTTCCTCTTTTTGTTGATTTTTCTCTCTTGAATACATGGAGGATTTGATGGTAACCATGAGGGAGCTCTCTCGATCTCTGATTCTGATGTCTTCTCTTCATTAAGTGCAGCCCATGGTTCTTTGATATTTTCTTTTGCATCTTCTTCTGCTAGATGTGGTCCTTCAATGATATCAATATAATCTCTTTTTTGAAATACTCTTCCTGAGCTATGGTGAATATCATTGAGCTCAAGAAGAGTTGTTTGGAAGTGTTATACCTCAGCATTGTAATTGGGTTGAACTACTTCAATGTGTAGGTTTGGAAATGGTGGTTCCCCATTATATACTTGTTGGGCCTGTCTGTTGTTCAAGTTCAGGTTTGGCTGGGCAGGAATTTGGGGTTGCCTTAGTGGAGCAGGAGGCAATGGTTGTGGTTGAACAGGTGGTGGAAGCAAAAGAGTTGGAGGAGAGTTGTACTAGGGCCTCCACCCCTAATGAGATGCATTCCACTGAGGTTGCGGCTGAGCATAGGGTTGAAATGAATGGGTGGCTAGTTGGGCATGATATTCAGATGGATATGACCAAGGAGGAGGTGTGGACTAGGAAGGATGAGCAGGGGGGCCCAAGAAGGCATGGAAGTGGCTTGATTGGGGTTGTAGTATTCCTGGGATGTCCCTTGCATTCCCTGCTGGTAAGGTCTAAGTCTATGTGGTCTCCTTTGGCTCATGAAATAGAGTGGTTCAGTGGTTTCTTCGGCCCCTTGGTATACAGCTTTAAGTCTGGGTAAGGAAAGGCACTTATTTGTAGGATGATCTTCTTCACAGACTGAACAAATCTTTATAGAGTTCAATGGGCATTCATTCCTAGGATACCTTCTGGTGTATCTAGAGCAAAAAATGGCTAAAGCCCTCTCTGCTTCCTCTTGTTTCCTTTTGATATGTAAGGCATCCATTTTCATGGCAAGAATCTGCAGCATCTCACTCTTGAGGTCTTCTAGCATGCTTCCAATTTCACCTTTAATGGATGAATTGGAAGAAAAGGTACTACTCCCAACATTTCTGTTTTCAGCCATTGGCTCTAGAGGAATGTTTTCTTCTTCTTCTTCCTCTATAGGTTCTTCAAATATGTTTGGTTGTTACCTAAGGGTTTTTCTTGATTGCAGCCACTGAAGAAGAGAGAAGTTTGGCTGTGTGAAGCAGTGGGGGTGTTGGGCAAACATTTTCCTGAATTATCTCTATTCCTACAAGGCATGAAAGGAAATATTTTTTGTTGGTTTTTGTTTCTTTTTCCCCACACTGATGGTACCTGCAAAACTGAAATTGATTGAACAAAACAAATTGCAACTAACTGAAATGAACTTCTTGAAATGAAATTGCAGAACTGAAGAGAAGAGCAGTTGAAATGAAAGCAGGGAAATGACTAATCTACTTTCGCTGAAATGTAAATTGCATAATTGAAATGAAAGCAAGGAAATGACTAGTCTACTTTTGCAGAAATGGAAATTACATAATTGAATTGAAAGTAAGGAAATGACTAATCTACTTTTGTTGGAATGGAAATTGCAGAATTGAAAGGAAAGCAAGGAAATGACTAATCTACTTTTGCTGAAATGGAAATTGCAGAATTGAAATGAAAGCAAGGAAATGCAAAAATTGAAAGGAACAACTACTCTACTTTTGCTAAAACAAACTACTTAGCATAATATTGCAGTAGAAAATAGAAGAAAAGCAGTGATCACAAAATACTCTTACACATCCTCAGCAATGGCGCCAAAAAGTGGTGAGCACCAGTATTGCAGCAAGAATGCTGCAACTCCTGGGGCTTCCTACTTTACTTTCATCAACTCAGTAGTTCGTAACAAACTTGGAAGTGACGGTGCTGTATGCACAAGTACTAGCTCTTACTGCAGGCTGTCACTTGGTCAGCTAGCGCAAGATCACTAGGAGCTTAAGCCAACTTCTATGAATTCTCAGAAGAAGTTTTTAGCTATGATGAAAGAAAGCTAACTCTAAAGAGGTTATTCTACTTACAAAAAGAGAAAGAAGACTAAAGTGTAAAGCAAACCCTAACTCTTCCAACTAACCCTACTTTTGCAAAAAAAGAGATGGAAACTGATGAAATGAGTGCCATTGAATACTGAGAAAGTGAATTACATCTATTCAAGCTATTTCTGGAAGGAAATGAGAAAAAAAACATCTTTTTAGGTTTTTTATGTATTTTATGTGAAATTGTTATGCTTGTAATTTAACTGTTTGTGGTTGTGTAAGAGATTTGGTGGTGATGGAAGGCGACCTTGGGGTTGCAAAGGTGTAAGAAGGTGTGGGGGAGTCCTAAGAAGCCTTTGGTAACCTTCTAGAGACTTCCTCTGCAATTAGACTTCAAAAATTCACTTTCAGGAAATTCTACAGGGGGCTGCAAGGGATTTACAAGAGGATGTCGAGAGATGTTTTTAGAGGTTTTAAAGGTGGAAAAATGGTGGGAAAGGGTAGCTGAAGATTAGAGGGAGGTTTCAAGGTGTCTGAAGCTCATCAAGGATGAGTAGGAAAGAAAATGATGGTTGGATTCATTCAAGAGACAAGAGGAAAGCTTATGAGAAAAATGCAGAAATTAGGGTAGATTCGTGAAGGGCTGTGAATGACTTGTGAAACCTATGAGAAAAGAGATGATGATGGCTACTTTATTGATGTATTGTGAGCAGAGGTGTGTTTTAAGGGAGCTGCAAGTCAAAATATTGAAATTGAGCAAGGAAAGAACTAGCTATACTAAAAAACAGAACTATATCTCGTGTTACCCTATTTTTGACCTAGAAACATAAAATGTTGAATAATGTTATATGAACAGGAAAGCATGGAAAGATTTTTATTGCAGAAACTGAAGTGAACTTGGCAAAATGGATCTAAAGCAACACATTAACCTTTGAATCAAACTGTAACACTAGAAATTGTATGGAGGAAGCAAAAGTGTGTTTTTATGGTAACAAGCAGATCTTGACCTCAATTCATGGTTCCCAAAGGAGGAAAGGAGGTCAGGTTCTGTTAATGGCCTTTTTGTATCTTTATCTTATCACTATTTAACCTACTTCAGCAACTGAAATGGAAACAACTATGTAAACCAACAAAAGCAACCTATTCTAACCAAGGGAAAAATGAATCTATCTAACAGAAATTAATTCATGAACTGAAGAAAAAACATATAAGTACAAAGCAAGAGGTGTTGGGTAGCTTGCGTTGGGCCCTAACCCAAGAGCTTCAGCCCTCTGAAAGACATTAGTGTTGGCTCAGAAAATGTTTCATCTCCATTATCAAAATTAAAGTCACATTACATAAACTGTTCACAAAAGTAAGCTCAAAAACGAGTCGAGCAAGCGCTGCAACAAAAGTGTGAAAATTTGACTAATAACCAACTAAACTACTGAGCACCTAAGACCTCCTATTTATATAATTGGAGACTCGAACAACTCTCCTAAAATCAAGGAGGCTCAGCTCCCAAGACTAGAGATAGACATTAGTTCTTCTTCACTTGCTTGACTGCCCCTTTGATGCATCAATGTGGTTGTGTGTGCTCCGAGTTTTCTAAAGGAGTATTCGAGGTAGGGAGTCATAAATGAGGGGGACACCCTCCTACAAATCCTCACCCTTGTTTTCCTCGAATATTGGTTGCCAAATGCTCATTAATCCTTTAACTTTGTCCCAAAATTGACCAAAAATCTGCATAAAGCACACATTAGACTTCATGGCATAATGACTAACCCAATTCACTCTATTAGCATAAATATAATAAAAAACATGCAATAAACTAATGAGAATGGTAGATTAAGCTGAGTTAGGAGGCCAAATGAGCCCATATAATTACCCATTTATGGGGCTCATCAATATCATTGGCTTTTCTCCGTATGAATTGGTGTATGGAAAGCAAGTTTTATTGCCCATTGAATTTCATATCCAAACTTTAAAATGGCAGCAGATTTGGGTATAGACCTTGATGAAGCTCGGCAGCAAAGAATCCTACAGCTCAATGAGTTGGATGAGATTAAGCAGGATGATTTTCAGCTTCTGACTTGATTCAGAAACAACAAGATAAATGACACAATAGATACATTAAAAAGAATCAATTCAAAGAGGGAGACTGGGCATTGTTGTATGATTCAAAATTTAAGAACTTTAAAAGGAAATTTAACGCACATTGGCTGGGCCCCTATGAAATTGAGAAAGTTTTTGATAATGGATTTGTTTGGGTTAAAAACATTGATGATGGGAATGTTACCTTCTTGGTGAATGGGCACAAACTTAAGTTATATCAAAAACCTCAATCCAAGGAGGAATTTATGGAAGAAATTGTGAAGAAAAGAGAGTTGGAGATGGTGAGAGAAGGGAACATTCCTTCCACTATCTCTTCCTGATTTTCTGCTGATACAATGAGCTCACTTTGTTCCTCTTCGTGCTCGGTAAAACATGAGGGGAATTTCTATTGGGTATAGGTTTATTCCTTTTTCCGGGCCCAATGGACTAGTTACGGAAAAGGAGCCGCCTTGGAGTCTTATTTTCCAAGTGTTTCAGACTCTCTAAAATTGAAATATGGCGAGCATGGACTACCCTAGGCTCGTTAAAATTATAGGTCAGTATGTTCTTTAGGATCCTCTAAATAAATTTTGTTTTCAGTTAAATCTGAATTGCTCGTGTTGGACTGATGTGGGATTTCTTAAGGCCCTCCTTCCAACAATCTTGGCCCATCAACGTCAGCAAGTTATCTAGGTGCAAGATTAGAGTCTAATGATGCCTTGAAGCTTGTATGCCCTAATGACAAGCTATCTCACCAGCATCAATGGGGAATCACTATGAATCCTTGACTGTTGGATCCTACAGGGGGTTCAACAACAATTCATTAATTCACACCTGATAAGATGCATCAAGGTACCTTGCTCCTCGCTCTCATTAAAGATGATGGTCCTCACATTGGTTAAAAAATGACCTCAATGGTTGGTAATCCATTGAGCTCATTGCACATTTGACATGAGCACCTTTATTCATTTGCAGTGAACTTTACACCAATGAGGGAAAAGTGTAGATTGATGGTTCGATTTCTTGCAGAAGCTCCTCAAGTCATTGTCTAATTTTTTGTAGAAGTTCTGCAAGTTATGATCCAATTTCCTGCAGAAGTTTCGAAATTCACAGTTCGATTTTCTACAAGGCTCAACAGTCATGGTTCCATCGATGTCAACAAGTTATCTGGGTGCAAGATCAGAGTCTAATGATGCCTTGAAGCTTGTATTCCCTAATGACAAGCTATCTCACCAACAACAATGGGGAATCACTATGGATCCTTGATTGTTGGATCCTACAGGGGGTTTGACAACAGCTCATTAATTCACACCCGATAAGATGCATCAAGGTACCTTTCTCCTCGCTCTCATTAAAGATGATGGGCCTCGCATTGGTTAAAAACTAACC
This sequence comes from Pinus taeda, assembly GCA_000404065.3. Lineage (NCBI taxonomy): Eukaryota > Viridiplantae > Streptophyta > Pinopsida > Pinales > Pinaceae > Pinus > Pinus taeda. Next base: position 60,579 of record APFE030451668.1, on the reverse strand, counting down.
TCAATGGATGGTAATCCATTGAGCTCATTGCACATTTGACATCAGCACCTTTATTCATTTACAGTGAGATTTACCCCGAGGGAAAAGTGTAGATTGATGGTTTGATTTCCTACAGAAGCTCCGCAAGTCATGGCCTGATTTCTTGTAGAATTTCCGCAAGTTATGGTCTGATTTCCTGCAGAAATTTTGAAAGTTGTAGTTCGATTTTCTACAAGGCTCAATAGTCACGGTTCCATTTCCTACATAAGGCTCAGTAATCCCAATTCTATTTCCTGCAGTGACACCCTGATTTTCTGAGAAAAACAAAAAAAAAACAAAAAACAAAAAACAAAACAAAACAAACAAACAACCAAAAAAAAAAAAAAAGCAAACAAACAAACAAACAAAAAACATAAACAAAGCATTAACTTAAATTATTTAAAGTACTAGCAGATTTTAATTACTAGTCGAGGTCATGAATTATAAAGTCATGTATCTAATTTAACTATTAAGTTGGTTATCATCTCAAGGACAGGCATGCTTCATCCGAAGGACTAGACTGTTGGAAGGTAAGAAATGTAAAGTACAATCGACGATAGGACACTTGAGGTAAAGGGTAATTAATGCTTTAATTTTTAACATTTGTATGATTTTTCAGCTATGGTCACCCTTGCAGCAGAACGTGGTTGTAATCTGGTGCATTATGACTCCAACTCCATGCCCGATTTCCATGATTCTTACATGACCAGTAGACGTACTCCCCATATCTTCCTGCAAGTCAGATCATGATGATAATCATGATCACGACCTGTCTCTCGAAAATCCCATGCTTTTTGATAAATTTCTATAATAAGACCTCCCTTGTCACGCAAGTCCGTTGCAAATCTTAAACCCGATATTTTCAAAGAAGTGCATATGACCCCGTCTTCCAGTTTTTCACTATGTTGAAATTGTGTGCTCTGTCCACTTTGAGTCGTAAGGGCCTGATTTGTTGGAGGCCAACCCTCGTAGTAAGGCGAGATTGGAAAAAGAAGGGTGGCTGCCATTTTTCAACCTAAATCTGAACGGTGATAGGTTCAAGGTGGGGATGTCCAATTCAGGTTGACCGAGGGTTTGGTAGCGTGAGCATGCGAAATTTCACAACTGGGAGAAAGTTGGTTTTCAACAAGGGCTTGTGCGTGCCTTTCCTTTGTAAAGAACATTCGGACCCCGACTGAAGTATGGGAATTTCGCAGGATTTCTTGAAAAGTAAGTATCAGAACTTATTGTTTTTCCTGCAGAAATACATAACATGTGAAGGTCGCTTTGGGCTTCCGTTCTTGTTTCACATTTGGCTCCTTGCCCATTTTTATGACAAGCCATTAAATTTGCCATATTACTTGAGAATGTCTCTGATGAAGATGTTGACGGCCGCCAAGGAAAGGGGGGCCAATTTAGAGGAAAATCTGTATCACCATGGGTTGGTGAAAATTATCCTAGTGGAGGTTTTGAAAGATAAGAAGCGGGCATGGGAGGAGTTCCTGGCCGAAAACTACTTTGCAGAAAATGAGGATTCTTATTCCTTAGATTCCATGGAGGAAGTGCCAACAGAAAAACTGAAGAAAAAGTTGCGGACGCGTGGGCTGCAAATAAAGGAAAAAGAGGAAGAGAAAAAATATGACCCTTCAAAGTCTATAGAGGAGAAACTAGTGGAAAAATCAAAGAAGAAGTCATGGTATCATGGACCACTGGTAAACAAGGAAGGAAGAGATGACCTTGACTCTTTGAAGTCCACCAAAAAGAAGCCTGTAGCAAAACCAAAGAAGAAGAAGCCGTAGACCCTTTGGCTCCAGATGAAGGAAGAAGAAAGAGACGAAGAAGTGGTAGTGACTGGGGAAACTGTGGGCAAACAACCTAAGGCGAAGAATGGAACTTCCACCTCTATGAAAAGATTTACTAGAATTCAGGATGTTCAACTAGTTATAAAGGATAGTGCGGATGCAGAAGTGTTGCTCGAGACATCGGATAAGAAGAAGGAGAAACACCACATCCTACCCAAATGTAAAGAGAACATTGAGTCAGATGAGTTCATCGGCGAAGAAGCAATGTCCTTTCAGGACTTCCTGCTGCATGGAAGCGAGAATAGCACAATAAGAGATCAACAAGTAGAGGAGGACCTTGGGTCCCCTCAATCCCTCCAAGGACATCAGGAAGGGTAAGTAACCCCCCAGAAGAGACGGTCTCTGTAGGAATTGGAAGAAATCATCATTGAGCTCACCATTTCGAAGAGAACCTTGAGAAACGAAAACGAGACCCTGAAAGAGAACAACCATCGTATACAAAAAGAACGTGAGGAGTGGGTTCAAAAAGCAGTCTGAATTATGAAAAGAAGAAGGCAAGGATCAATCATTTGAAAAAGAAGAATGAATTATACAAGGGTCAAATTCCTACAGAATCTAGTGGTAACTAGTTAGATCAGTTGGCTGCAGTAGCTACAGCTCAAGATAAGGAATGATTTCCTTTTTATTTTATTTTTGGGGAAGATGCAAAATTTTTGCTTGCATAAGGGGCATGCAAGAAGCTAGGTGTGGGGGAGATGTTGGGGCTTGGTTTTGCCCAATTTTGAAACCCTTTTCCATACTTTACCTCTCCCATTTTGAACTATCTTTAACCCCTATTATGCCTATTTTAGTTATAATACTTAGGTTTTTGCTAAAATGGTGTTGTAGGCTGAAGGTATGCAAATTAACATGAAAAATCGTCTTTTACCTTAACTTTAAGTATTCCTTACAACTAGTTGTTCTTTATTTAATTACCATGCCAACTAATCTAGAGTTCTTGTACAGATTTGTTTTGATTCGAAAACAAGCCCAGATTTCCGAAAGACGGTTGTGCGATCCTATTTCCTGCAAACACTTCGGAATTCCTACAGCCGCGGATTTCCTGTAACCGCCCAGATTTCCTGCAACAACATCGGTGGTTAGCTATGTTCCACGAATATATAAGCCAAACAGGAACATGGGTTTTGTGGAGAATTGATCACATATGGATGTTGTCCTATTGGTCGTTTCAGATATACCAACGATACTGCCCAGGTTCATAAACCTTCTCTGATTGCCAGTTTGGAGGAAAGCTACAGCCATGTAACGAATTTCGTCTAATCCATGCTTTCAGTCATGGATTAGACCCAGTATGGATAAATTTGACATTTTGTAACAGGATTGTTAGCCGATGGCTTAGATTAGTAGTCTTCCTTCTTTCGAGCCATTAATTGTATAAATTTTGTTCTAGTTTATATGATAGGGGGTTGTTGGGTTGGTTTTAGCTAAGACTGTATATCAAATTGTACTCGACTGTTTCTTTTTCAGATTAATATATATGTTCTGTCTATTTCAGTGAGCAAGCTCTTCTAATTTGAAGGGGTTGTGAGTAAGGGAGGGCCCCCTTTGCTCACAACTGCCGTAGTTTAGTGTTTATGCATTTTATTTCTGCTATGTAATAATAATTTGTTCCTACAGCTAATGCACTCTTTCTGATATATCAACAACAATTGATTAAATGAATTAGTTTCATGTTAATGTGTGGAATTCATTTAATGAAGATTTGATTTCTAATTTTGAGTAAATTTATGAGTTTGCTATAAGTTGATTTTGTATCTTTTCCTAATCATCATCAACAATCTTAAGAGTTGTAGAGGGATGCTTGATCCACTCTATGGCCTTTGCTTCTAAGTGATTGATGCAGGAAAGAGTCATTGGTTTTGTATGATTGACTAGTTAGATTAATCAACACTCACAATGTTAAGCATGCGTATATTTTGTGCAACATCTCACAAGTTTACCTGCCCTGGGTTGATGATTTATGTTTATCAAATTATAAGGCTATAATTTGACTCAACATATGCAATGATTGTTTAGTTGTAATACAATGAGTTGTGAATCTAACTTGACAACTAAATCTCTTATGCCAAGACCAACTGCTTTTAACAATAGTTCAATGACTGCACCGTATTTGGTAATATTGTTAGTTGTCCGTCCGAGGAAAATACCTTGTAAATCAATCAACTCACCATTAGGGGCATAGAGTACCCATGTTGCGGAAGACAAGTTCTGTGTGATACGAAAATCACCATCAGTAAAACTGACATAATGACTTGAAGACATCTGCAAACTGAGTGGAACACAAGGTGAGAAGAAAAACACAAGTCTGCAAAGAAAACAAACACACCAAAAACAATAAAGTGCACACTAATGAATATACACATTAATGTATAAACAGTCATTACACGAATGACTTTGCATAAAAAGTTCAGATGGAGTCCATTTTCAGACTCGGGTAATACATCAACAGAGAATAAAACTGGAGTTTCATCGTTGACATGACGTGTAAGCATCGACCCAGCCAAATAATAGAGTAAAACTCATAAAAGTCCATGCCCCCCAGGAAAGTGAGGGTTACGAGTTATAATATGAAACCCCCATTATGATGATGGGCAAATGGTAGAGACTCGGTGAAAGAATCTCGTGTAAGGAAGCATAAAAAACTTGAACACATGAAGAGGAAAAGATGCCCCCAGTTGAAATATTTTGACGATTTCAGGTTGGACTGAAATGTCAATGGGTAAGGTTGCAGTAATCTTTCCCATATTACCCTCAGACAGGAATTTGTGCAGCAAAACAAGCGTTTGACATGGATTTGTTGGGCAATGAGAAACAAATGCTTCAAGACATGAAGGCATCTCACCGAGGCTAGGAAGAAATGAAGAGCGGTGATGGAGACTGTTCCAAGGAGTTTCATCCAAAGACATAACCTCAACGATACTTTCATTGGTGGGGAATGTCTTATTCAAAGGATCCAAAGAATCCCAAAAACCAAGCCATGGAGATGGCACATAAGTATCCAAGTTCATATTGAAAACAGCATGACTTTCTAAAGCGGCCATTGAAGACAAGACAATTTCTTGATAATCTTTCTCTAATGGACTTAACGACATAGAATCGTCAAATGAATCAATTTGATATGGAGTAGGAACAATCCAAGGATCCGTAGAAACCGAGATCATATTGATTAAAGTGACATTCGGAGGTGGTAGAGTAAAAGTACCCATTAAAGCAACGTCTTTGAAAAGACCTACCCCCACACTCTCATAAGGAATATCAGTATTTCCCACATATGGGACATTGTCTTTCGACGTACCAGAAGAGAAAAAAGACAGTTGGTCAATGGTGGCAATTTTTCCTTTGTGAGGAAAACGAAGCACCCTGAACAAAGAAGAAACCACACAAAACATAGTGTGGGTCCAACTGGCTCGAGAAGAAGGTTGTAGTTGAGATTCACATCTACAACTTCCACTTCTAGCTCAACGGTCTTTCCTTCCAACATGATTGTCAAGTTTGTGAGAATACCATAAGGACAAGAGCCTTTGCCAACAAAGACCTCCAAAGTGTTTAGGGACTGATTAAGAGAAGGAGAGCCAATTGCCTTCTGGCACGAAACAGACATTATGTAGGTAGAAGCACCTTCATCAATAATAGGCTGTTGGATCGTCTTTCCTTTAATGAGAACCTTAATCAGAAAAGAAATCTAAAGAGGAAGACGAGGAAAATGGTTTTCAAGGTCAAAGGTAATTAAACTCGAATTTGCAGGATCAATGGTGCCTATAGTAGACAACAATGATTTCCACTACATTGAACATGTTTGTAGAACTTCAAAGCAGATATCATTGAAGGTGCTTGAGCTAAATCCTCAACAATATTATAATGTTGTGCATCTCTAACATTCAGATTATAAGATGATTTCCAAATTACACCTTTGGAAGGTGGTCAGATTACAGACTCACTGGTAGGACGCTCAATATGGATCAAGCCAAAACTGGATGGAGTGGAAGTAGAAGGTACATGAGTGACTTATTTCTCCACTATCTTCTTTTCCGAGTTTTTATAGTCCTTTGTTTGAGTAGTAATTGAAATAGGCGATGAACCTTGCATCATGAAAACTTGGGAACTAGAGGAGGCAGAGGATTGCAGTTGGTTTACCAACTACGTCTGCTGAGATGGAAAAGGTTCTTTCAAAACAGTCAGAATCCCTTTCAATAAGTGGTTAACTTCATAACGACGGGGACAATCCTTAGTATAATGATCTTCCTCACAGATGAGGCAAGGATATTTCAGCTTTCTCTTAGAAGCATCATCAGCAGATGATTTGGGTGGATCCTGTTTCGGGGTATTGGTTTTAGCTTTACCTTTACCCTTTTTCTTACCTTTTGAGGCCTTATCTACTGCAATAGACTGAACAGCATGTACCTCAAAGGTTTTACCAGGATTTGAAGAATCTTTCGAAGGATTATTAGAACCAGTGTTTGAAACAAATTTCTGCTTCAAGGAAGCCTTAGTGGAAGTCTGAGACACTGAACTAATTATACCATCAATAGGTGGTACATTGAGAGACTTTGAGGCTTCCAGATCCGAAGATGGTCTTGGAGCATCAGGCAACATCTCATACAACGTTCCAAATTGTGAATAGACTAAGTCTAGATACTAAGCACAGGTAATAGCTTGTTCTTCAGTAACACATCCACCAATAGTTATATCCTTAGCAATCTTGTTAATGAATGATTTTGTGAACCATTCAGTCAAAAACTCATCAGCAATCTTGAATTTGATGAGGCGACGTCGACATCTCCATTCATGAATATGATCGAAAATGTGGGTCACGGTATCTTTCTTAAGGGATGTGAGCAAATGAGTGCCAGTTTCATATTGAACCGACAATTGGAAGTGGGTGAGAAAGGCCATAGCTAAAGAGTTAAAGTCAAAATAGGTAGCTCGAGGCAACTTGATATACCATTTTGTGGCAGCACCTATTAAGGTTCTCTGAAAGATGTGAAGACAAATAGAATCGTCAACATATGAATTAGAGGAGTGTTAGCACCTAAATCCGCCTCAGGCTGAAGGAAGGCAAAATTCAGGGTAACCACAAACCACGCTCAGTCTGGTAGCTAGCCCTCCGAGTCACACTCAGTGAATAGATAAACGAAAAGGTATGAGATGACTTACAGTGAACTATCGATCTTAGGCTAGTAAGTGAATATGGATACAAGAAGTGATTTTAATGAATGACTATGTTTTTGGGATGGTATGGGACCAACGGACAGCAATGAGTAGAGAATTTAATACAAAGGCATAGATTACTTCGTGAGGAAAGACAGGCGGAAAGTCTAGCAATTTAGTTTGAAACAATGTGGAATGGAGAGATTGCTTAGGATAGTAAAAAGGGCATAAGTACATGAATCCTTTTCAACATAAGAAAGAACACTGAACATGAAATTTTCCCACAGGCAAAGCAATAAAATTGAATTCTACCTTATCTAACTTAGAAAATTTCACTGGAAATGAATATGAAATTAACTATGGAACATAACGAAATACATATGAAACATAAGAGACACATTTGCTACACTCACAACCACATGAATCTCATGAAACAGAGCTGCTGCCTTTCATTAATCCTCTATAAAAATATACAATGAAGAAACAGAGTTTCTTTCCCACAGTCTCCCAGAAGTTACAAGCCAACCAACCCTTTGCAAATAGTTCACATACAATATATAGAATGTGCCATGAAGAGATAGAACGCCCAAGGGTTGGGGAGTTACTCGAATCACTACAAAATGGAGGTGGAAAGCCAACCATTAGCTACAAGTGCAGCTTTACAAAGATGACAAATGGGTTGGGTGACTATTTTCCTTCCTTTGCCACTTGGATAGAAGCCCATCTGGAGTGAAAATACTTTAAATTCTACTTTAGGTGCCGAAAAAGTGAAGTGTAGATGAGAGGGCCCACTTGTGAAAAGTCGCAAATCGAAATTTTGCGAAACAGAGGTGAAATTGGCCTTTTTTCCTATATGCGCTGCGCCACTTTCTATATGTGCCGCGCCACTTTGGAGCCTATTTTGAGGCACTTTCAGGAGTCCAAAATGTGCCCAAGTGTGCTTGTTGGAAAGCCTGTCCTATCTACTTTCCAACCCAAGTGGAATTTCTAAATTTGGTGCTCATTTTCCCCTCCAAGTCTTCATTCTCCCAAGACTGCTTCCTTTGTGTCAAAATAGGGGCAGAGAGGCCATTTTTTTAGTGTTTTTGACCTCCTGGAGACTCAAATCATGCCCAAATTTCTTGTCCAAGCACCAGTAGTCGTGATTTTGCATGCTGAATCCAAAAATGCAAGCCATTTCCAATTTGGAGCTCCCAATTCTAAGCACCGCACGCAGCGCACAGGGAGAAAAAACCTGTGTTTGTGACAAAAAAATTACCATGTGACCAAAATTGCCCCAAATTTCTTGAAATTTGGGCTGGAGTTTCTCTAAGAGTCACTATGCTGGGCCACAGAAGGTTCGGCCAAGATTCGAAGCCGATCTTTCTCTCTTGCCTTTTTTGCCTCTTTTGTTGCTTTGCTCAATTTTGCCTTTAAGCTCCTTATCCGGGCCTTTGCACTCATGTTTCATGCCCTGTAATGATAAACCATCCTCCTCAGTATGGTTTTGTCTCTGTCGGCCTTCTCCAGCAGTCTCTCCAGGTGTAAGTTGATCCGTTCGAGCCAAGACTCACGGTCATTTTTGATCTTTTGCTCCAAGGTAGTGAGCTCGATCCTCCTTTGTTGGGCAGCTTGTCGATTCTCATGGATGTTTTGTAGCTCCATGATATCATGCTGGTCCTCAAGCTATTTGTTCCTCTGCTCCAGATACTTGATGATCCATTTTTCCCTCTCCACATTGAGTGACAAGTCTTGGATCTCCGTGTTCTGCTCCTGAATAGTCATCCTAAGTCGGGCACTCTCCACATCTACGTCATCATCCTGAATGAGGATGAAATCGGCCTCCTGTTCACCTAATGGCCCCTCGTCCTGCATGGACTTCTTGCCCTTGTCTTGTACCTATGTAGTCAATGCCAGAAGCGAGGCCCCTTCCACCCCAGGTGGAGATAACGCTCGCTTTGCTACTGCAAACAAGTACCTATTTCCTCTCTAATATGTCATGAATACTGGCATAGTCGTGGCCTCATGGTGCTCATACTAATGAGAAGGACCACCTATATCATGCTCTAGCTCTGATAGTACCTGTGAGGTGCTGAAGAGGTCACGGGAGATGAATTCCTCCCAAGCAATGCCCTGCAATCCCAACTGATGATCCACCAAAATCTGGATAAGAGCAAAGTGATAAACATTGTTAAGCTGCTGCTGGGGGGTATTATGCTGCATGAAGGTGTTCATCCTCTCTATGTTCCTACAAATGAAAAATGGGAGGTTCATCATCCTCACCCTGGTAAAGTGCATGAGCAACCTGATGTGATAGGCATATAGTCAAGAGAACCTCCCCTCACAGCTGAAGTACTTCATGATCAATTTCACGAGTGGAGCATACTCATCTTTCAAATATCTGAATGGGAAGACTCTTATGAGCTGACTCAAGAATCTGGCCTTAATGTAAGGCTCATAGTGTTGCCTATCCACCTTCTTCTTCTTATGCCACTGTTCTCCAACATTTGGTATGCATGTTGCCACTAAGATAGTTTCGGGTGTCAATGTGAAGGTGACCCCAACCAAGATAGATTGACCTCCATGTAGGTGAAGCACAAAGAGACAGGCCAACTCATGATGAACTCTAACATTAGCCACCCTTTGAAAAAATTTAAAACATGCTAGGTGTTGGAAACATGACATGGCAAGAGGGCATGCTTGTAATTCAGTGAGGGTAGTGGGTTCATCCCTAACATGTTTGCCACTCTTGTGATGTCTCCTGGGAGCCTGCTCTTCCGAGGATGAGTCACTTTGGGTCTCCATCTCATACTCTAATGAATGTTGTGATGCCATGACTGCTGTGTGAACTGTACTTAGGCTGCCCTTTGATGATGGTGTGAAGCTGGGTGCTTTTGTGATATCTTTCAATTTGATGGGCTTAACAAGCAATTTGAAGTGATTTGGCACGATTTGGGCCCTTTGTGGGTGTGCGTCGCGCGCCAAACCCAGTGCGATGTGCCCTGGGTGTGCGTCGCACCCGTTGAAAAAATACACTGAGGGTTAGCTCTGTGTGCGCCACGCCCCTGTGTATATGCGTCATGCCCTGAAAACTGCCTCCACTTTGCTCCAAGCACGCACGATGCACTCCTAATCACTTTGCAATGTCTCCCACTGAACTTGATTTGCACAATGCCTCTGATTTTTGTGGAAACTTGTATATAAATACTTGGAAGTCATGGGTTAAATTTTTGCTTCTCCAAAAACCCATTTTTCTAATGTTATGTTTTGACACTTTTTCACTGACTTTAAAGCACACTGATTTTCACTTTCCCTTTGAAATTTTAGCTCAAATGATGAAATTTTCGGCACTCTTTGCAAGGATTGCATGATAGGAAATTTGGCCACGAAAACCATGCCTGCACCCGAAGAAATCAATTGACGACTTTTTTGAAAATTTTATCATAAATGACATTGTTTGACTTTTCTTTAAAACAGAGTTTTGAAGAATAGTCGAAGTTTATCACCATGACAATGAAACTCTCTGAATCATAACTGTGTAAGGGCCTCACTCTGGCCTGCATGGCTTTACTGGACATGTTTGAAGACCAAATTGATTAATCCCTAGACCTAATGATCAAAAATGACTTTTGTCCATAAAAGGACCAGACCTTGACTGTCATGAACTTTGGTGATCCTTGACAAAAGACCTAAGCCAGCAGGAGCTAGACATGAGGGGGAATGACTAGCATGACCTTTTCCGTCAGATTATGGCATGCCCCTAGTGGAATGCAGCTGAGTGAATGGAGCGGGACACCTAAAAATGAAATGCATAAAGAGTTTTGATCTCTGACGGAGGACTGACCAGACCGACTCTAACAAGGAGCACCATAGGTGATATGTCATCACATGGGCTTGTGGGTCCTCTTTATAATTTCCTTCGAATTTAGTGAAATCACTTGGAATTTTAGTTGGAACCAGAGGGCAATAAGGCGAATGAAGAATAGGATCATTTGTGAGCCTCGAGGCATCAGGCAGTTCCAATGTACCCAAGAAGGTAAATTGTAGATTGAATGGAATGTAGGGCCTTTAAGGAGACCCAAACTATGGGTTCCAACCTTGCTGGTAAGGATTCTGCCTCCACAGTGGAGGATTTTGACCATATAGGTTTTGATTTTGCCCCCATTTAGGGATACCTTGACCATAAGGTGGATTTTGTCCAAGGTAGGTTTGATATTGACCTACCATAGGTTGTTGATAAGCATTATACATGGCATACAGATTATAAGGTTGTTGAACCTGTTGACCCTGGATTTGAAGAGATTGGCCTTGCTGTTGCAGGGGTTGACCTTGTGCTTGCAAGGGTTGACCTTGTTGATACACATATGAAGCTTGCTACTACAAAGGTTGATCTTGTTGCTGCAAAGGTTGACTTTGCTGTTGTAAAGGTTGAACTTGCTGCTACAAAGGTTGGCCTTGTGAGTACAAAGGTTGAGTAGGTTGTTTAACAAACTGAGTTTGTTGTTGCAAAGGCTACTACACAAACTAAGTTTGTTGCTATAAAGGTTGACCTTGTTGCTACAAAGGTTGGCCTTGCGAGTACAAAGGTTGAGTAGGCTGCTGAACACACTGAGTTTGCTGCTGCAAAGGCTGCTGAACAAACTAAGTTTGTTGCTGCAAAGTTTGCTAAGACGGCTGCAAAGGTTTCCCTTGCTATTGCAAAGGTTGCCCTTGCTGATGTAGTGGTTGTCCTTGCTACTGCAAGCGTTTCCCTTGTTGTTGCAAGGGTTCTCGGATAGTTCCTTGGGATATACCTTGAGGGTATTGGTAATTCCGAATTGAATTTGACCATATCCACTAGGAATAGTGGATTGAACAGGCTGGAGATAAGCTCCTGCTTGTGTAGTGTAAGGTGAATTGACCAAGGCTTGCGAACCATATGGGACATAAACATGTTGGAGTGGAATCTAAGCCATATAAGGCTATTGGTACTGGATATTACCCAACCCGCATGGATCAACAGGGTTAGGAATACTGCTAGAATAAGGTTGATTAACTCCAACCGTGTGAGTTTGTAATCCACTCAAAGTGGTTTCACCTGACACAAAAGGAATATTCATATTTCCCCCCAGGCGGTGGTACAATTTGTCCACTTGACGAAGGGGAGGAAGAACTAACTGAAACCTAACCTAAAATAGTCAGTTGTACCGAAAGGTTTAGTTGAAATGACGGTACAGGTTGCGATGGAATCGTAGGTTGAACGGGAACTGACATGACAGCAGTTTGTACAGAAATTTGAGAGGTTGCATTTGGAATGAACGGACTAGAAGTAGACATGGCATTGGAAGACTAAATGGGATTATGATACAAAGATGAAGCATTAGAAGTTCCAGAGACTAACTGGGCTAGGGTTGTATAACCAAGTGGAAGCGGGGGTCCACCAGTTTCAGGAAGTGTGTGAGATGGGACTCTTCCTATTAAAGGAAAGCCTTGTGGATGAAATTCATACCCTTGTTCATCATCCACATGAGGAGTATGAGTAGCGGAAACTTTCGAATGACCTAGAGAAGAGGTTGGGATCTCACCTTCTGAATCCATGGATGGAAATAACTAGTGACATGGAATCCAAGATGTGCGAGGAGATAACTCCAAAGGAATACCAAGCCAACCGTAAAGACTGTAAAGATGCTGAGGAGATATCACAACAGAATCAAATAACGGATTCAACAGATGAACAACAAGCCTTTGCAAACTCTCAGGGCTCTGAGGACTCTCAGGGGTCTGTATAGGATTGTCAGGGGTCTCGGGATCAAATCCTTGAGGTGACAAAGAATCTGATGGAGGTGGACAAGAAGACAGGGGTTGGATACTTGGAATAATCCCAAGTTTGAAACCTTGATCTTCAAGTGACTGAGCAAGCTCCAGATGAACTCCTTGGGAGGACCCTTCAGTATCATATAGATAGTGAAGGGGAATTGTGATATGAACTCAGTGGTTTAGCCACGTTGACTTCCTCTACAGAGTAGAGAAGGAAAGATAATTCAGTAAGGACTTATTAACAATCTTGAAATTAATAGGGAATTACTCAATATTGGTCCAAGAAGCAACTGCATCAGTTTGACATATTATCGTGGGCATCTATTTTTAGAATTTGAAATAAAAACTTTGCCTTTTCATGTTTTAAGAGTTGAGAAAAGGACAAAAAAGGTGACTCTAGTTTGCTTTTGTAAGTTTAGCGAGCTTGAAAGGACAAGTGCTTGATGATATTTTCAAATTTAAGGAGTCAGAAAATATCGAAATGACCACTCAGGTAACTCTAGGCAAAAAGGAGTACCAAGTAATTGTGAACTGCAATATACACCTTAGCAAATAAATTTACCAAGGACTTGATGTATGTGTAGGCAATCTCCCCGAATGTTGTGTTCGGTGTATCACGTTCACAGGGCAGCAAACTCAGCTTCCTATGGATAAAGGTTTGTAACCTATGAGGTTCTCCCTTTATATACTCGACGGTACAGGGAGCACAAATCTATGCTAGCGTTGTCTAATGCAACAGTGAACGATAGTTGTTGAGTTTTATAGACGTCGGAACACGTCTCTAGCCTAGACCACTAAGTATGAGCGTTAATGTTTCAATTGCTCCTTAGATTAATTGATAGATTTTAAAGTTAATCTGGAAATTATGTTTCGATTTCAAGGCCTTAACGATGTCACATGTTCCTAAAATGCAGCTAAATGATGAAATTGAAATCCTTTCATTCGATGAAGGCTACTTATTTAGGGAAGAGAAACACCCAAATCATGCATCAAACAAGCAATAATACATCAATAAAAAAATTCCAATGCTAAATGCAAAACATGAATTCTAATATTTCAATTCATACGCAAATTCAATGCCAAAACAAAAATCTTAAAGTGGTCTACCTTAAGATACAATGATGATTTCCATTTCACTTTAAAGCAATCAATGTAATCTAATGAAAAACTGCAAAAGAGAGTGCAAACAACTCAATAATCATGAAAATCTATTTCACATTAATGATTTTGAATGCAACAAATGCTTCAAAAGCTACTTAAAAGATAAACACTTTTGTGCTTTCGCTTTTCAAAACACAAAATTCAAAGCAAATACTTCCTTTCAGTTCAATCGAAACAAACAATTTTGTAATCTATTGCTTGCTAAATGGAACTAAAGTTACTTTCAAAGCATGTACTCAATTCAACACTAATGAAAACAACTTAATACCCAAGAATCAAAAGTGATTTGCAAAAGAGGTCCAAACACAAAAATACTCTTTGAATAAAGGTAATTAATCTCTGAAAAGAAGACCAACGAGTGAATGAAGGATGACCTAGAAGTCCTAGAAACCCTAAAAGGAAAATCAAGCTCCATACACACTTAAAAAAAATCAAGAGGCAATTGTAATCAGATAAACATGTCAAGCAAGACAAGGAAACTAATATCGCACTGGTAAACCACTAATAGAAGGAAAAAACTGAAAACAAGAAGACAAACCCTATTTTTCTTTAACCTCTGATATCATCTCACCTATTAAAAGAAAAGCACTGATCATTGCTACTGTAATCAACATATCTGTGATATCATCCCGACTATTAGGGACAAAACTGCGATGGTCAAGAAAGATAAAGAAAAAACAAAAATCCTTCAAGAGCAACACAAATTAAGAACCTTCAAGCAATTACCAGAAAGTGAAAATAGTTATAGACAAGCAAACAAGTCTGGGAATGGACGGTTGGTCAAACTCATCACAAAAACAAGGCGAAGGATTGAATGGAAAGGATTATAGGATTCCCCGCGGAGTCGCCATTTTTTTATCTAGGTAAATCTTCTCTGTAGATAGAGATGATCCCTCTAGCCTAATGAGTGGGTCTGGAAACCGAAGTGACGGTCTACTAGACACTTTCCTAAGTTGCAATTGAAAAGAGAGACAAAGAAGATGGCCTACCTCGTTCTAATGCTATCTCGATTGACTACCTTGAATCACTTGCATCACGGGCTCGTTCCTGCTGCTCTCAGCATTTATGGACCTGGACAAGAGATCAAGACACAACAAGGCATGCAAATACAAATAACATATTCAAAATCAACCTACTTAATTGGTCAAGGAATGTTAAGCTAAATGATACATCAGCATGCACATGTAGGGAAAATGAACCAATAGTTGTATATTAATAGAAAATAAGGGGAATCATACAACCAAGCCTTGATGTTGATAGGCTCTTCTTGAATGAATATCCAAATCCAAGATAAGCTCTCCAAGCACTCCTTCTCTAAGCCAAATGAGTAGCATATAGCCACAATCTTAGCATAAGGGTGCAAATAGACATAGACCAACCATTTGGGAATGGGAGAGGATGAATATATAGGTTGGGAAAGGGAGTTAGGACCTATCCAAAGATAGGATTAGGCCCTCATATCAAGGAGGTAGCTCATAGGGATAAGATCAAGAGGCCAAGTTGGGAGAATTTGACCTCATCTATGCTGAACAACCTCTAGCTCGTCACTCTGGAAGCTTCTATATCACAAAGCTTCTCATCCTCTTTAGGAAAATTTCCTTTTTGGGATCATCATGAGCATACAAGTTAATAGAGCGATGCCATAGAGGGTCAAGTGCAGTGCCATAGGCGATCATCGTTGTTTTTGGTTTCATAAGCACAATGATTCTGAAATTATGGTTTTAGAGTTATTTCTTTCAGGGAAATCTCAAGGCATTTTCCTATCAATGTCTAAGGAAGGATCTGAGTTGCATATATGAATGAGTATACTGCGTAATCATCATTTTTCAGGCACTTTAGGGTATGTCACAGGAAAGTGCAGAAAGTGTGACAAAATACTGTTTAACACAACCTGTGACCTTTCACCTTACTTTTTTCGTAATTTCCTTTATTTTCATAAATAAATGTGCCAAAAATGCCTATTTTCCTCTTTATGCCTTTGTGTTTGCCTTTTCCAATTTCCTTTAGCCATAAACACATCCAGTGATGCCCACTAGGATATCTTTGCCCAACATTCAGCTTGGAATACATGTCCCTTCCTTGTGGTCTTATTTTTGCCTTTATTAACTTTTATAACATGGAATTTTCACCAGGGTTGTTATAGTTGTGCGCATTATTTCATATGGATCATTCGCTATGACGATTTATTTTATTTGCCAATTTTGTTCATGCTCTACAAAGTTGTTATGGCATGTCCAGCCTCTAGCTTAGTCACGTTTGTCTCTTTACATGAAATAAACCCTTGTGAGTTTTTATGGGCTCTTAAATATATTGTTACTGCATATTAATGCTTTATGTTTTCCCACTCATTTTATTTCCTCTTATGTTGTTATAAACTCATATTTCTATTCATTTATTGATGATTAATGCCATATATTTTATTGTGTATGAGTAACTCTATAAATATGTTTCAGAATGAGTTTATTCAATAGGAACAGAGGAAGGGGCAAAGGTAGGGGAGGAATAAATAGAGATTAACATTTGGATGTGAGAAGAGATAGGAGACGAAGGGTCTCAATTCATTTTGAAGTTGATTCACAAGAGTTAAGGCAATTGTTGTGCATAGGTGTGGTGAACCTGTTAGGACAACCTGAGCCTCAACCTAAAATATAGCCTCAACCACAGTAGCCCCTTATTCCTCACCAACCTACCATTTGTATTCCCATCTTGCCACATGTATTTACCCCCCTTCTTGCTCCAAATAATGACGGTTGGGATGTCATCCCTACATAGTCAATTCGTTGAGTCCAAGGGTGTCTCGTTGCATCTTTGCCTCCTCGACCTTAGCCACATTTCTCTCGTTTGCAATCTGTTACTTCATGCATTTTACATTCCCCGTATCCAACACCACAACCTTCTGCTCTTGCCAGTGAGCACCCTCACTCTGCTCATCAGGCCTCCAAGCAGCCTACCATACTTGCTGGTCCTGTTGGTCAATCATCTAAACAAGCAGTAAATCCATTCCCTATTGTGAGAGATAAGAGGTAGAAAGCACAAGTTACACTCTTTGACTCATCACATTCATATACATCTCATCCCTACCAGGAAGAACAACAAGTAGAATTTACTCCATCTCACAGGCAAGGACATTAGTTTTTAGTATTGGCAACATGTTTTTGGTATGGTTTTGAGCATTGTTTATTGGTGACATACTTATTTATGTGGTTGATTTCGCTTCTTTTCATTGGACAATTGATATTGCACTTATATGTAGATATTTATGATAATTCTTTTTTGGAGGAACAAAGGATAACTCTATTTATATACAACACTTTATCTATTGTGGTGCCACATTGGATATGCATGAATAATGGGGAAACAAGGGACGGTGGGAGGCACAAGGGTTTGGTTTATTTCATGATGTTTTGATCTGGAAGAGTTTTTGGTTTTGTTTACATATTTTGGCTATATGTAAAACATGATTATGATATGTTTTATTATTAGTAGTTTGAATGGGAGTTATATGAAGTGAATCGATTATGGTTATGTGATTTCTTATTTATACATGTGTGAAGACAACCAAAAAAGGTCATAAAATCTAATCGAATAAAGAAAAGGGGTCTCACCTACTAGGGTCAATCTTTAAAAACTAAAGTGAAATTTCATAAATTAATTATGCCTTTAGAACATCTATCCTCCTATTTTCTAATCAACTAGATTAGAGACAAATTAAATCCAATATTTTAATCAAAGGAACTTCCCAAACTGATTTGGAGACCTTTAAAGGAGGAAGGATCTAGGAAGTCGAGGAAAGAGAAATGTGAAGAGAGGTATGATGTAAAAATTTCTAGTTGCCATTTATCCTCTGATTTTAATTTCTTACAAGTTAGAGGCTAATCCAGATGGTGAAAACAATCTTATTTCACCAAGGGGTGACAGACTAGGTGACTCCATTATATTACTAAGGAAATATTCAAGTTTCTCGAGTCTTTCTAATTTATTTCCTGTAGTATGAAGATCTGGTTATTTTTTCCAATGCTAACAACTATCCATTTTGCAGAAAGCAAGTTACCCATACTCACATCTACACGAAGGATTTTAATTTTTTGTTGTTGTTGGAAATAATACTGAGAGGGGGGGTGAATCAGTATTATCAAATCAATATAACTTTTTAATTTCCATATTAAGATTCATATACGCTACTTCAGTTATGGAAAACCGCGTGTATACGCAACTTTGTGTAATGCAACAAGCGTATATCCAGTAAACTTATGATTCAGTTAGTTGATCCTTAATGAGTGCATCAGAACATTATTAACCATATGAACAGTAAATAGGAGCAGTAAAATAGAATAGATCATCACACACACTGAACACCATGATGTAAGGTGGAAACCCAATGTAGGTGGAAAACCACCTGCTGCAAGTCGTCTCAATCTTCTTTTTAATAAGAAAATTCTTTTACAATGGTTTCTGTACTGGTGCAGTCTTATACCAATACACAGGCTTCTACCTGCAAAAGCTACCAACCTTCTCTCATTCTCCAGACTCTCCTGGAAGGGAGCTACAACCCCCTTAGCTCTTGTACTAGTCGATCCATTTACTAGTACGTAGGTGCCGACCTACTGAAATGCTCCAACCTTTACTCATTTTCCAGCTGCTACTGGAAGGGAGCTACCACCCCCTTAGCTCTTGTACTAGTTGATGTACTAGTACGTAGGTGCCGACCTACAGAAGGCAACAACCTTCTCTTTATTCCTCCAGGTACCACGTTTCATAAATTTTCAGACTGGATACTCATGGAACACAACATCATAATCTGAAGGCCACATTTCATCCAATTTTCATACTAGACCCATCAATATCATTGAAGCACACAATCAATCAATACGAGCATCATCAATCTTTGAATCACCCAATACTGAATCACTGAAACCCTGTCAATAAAATGCAGTCACCAGAACACAAAACAGACAACAGAACTCTACAATAATAACCAGATCCAACTGCAACTTCAAATATCATATATCATAATGTATACGCTATTATGTCGAACCAAACCAGCGTACATACGCACTTTCACCAAAGCCAACCTGTGTACAGATCTATAAATATTTTCTCATAACTTTGCAGCTGTTCCAGACATCAATCATACCCATATCATAACATTTACAGAACATTACATGCGTCAGTATACAGATCTAGAATGAGCATGATCAAACCCTTATAGAGATGATTCATTCCAAGCCATTTAGATCCCGATCTATCCTTAGATCTTGTTCTCCATCATCCGCTTAGATTCCTCCTTAGCAAAGCATCATGAACCCACAACCTGCATACTGGATCTCATACTTCATCAGATATTCAAGACTTTCTCCATGCCTTTGCCTAATGATCTTCTTCTCCTTTTATAGTCTTAGGCCTTACTCAATACCATGGTCCAAAACCATTGGGAACCAATACTAGGAACCCAATACCTGGGTTCAACACTTTGGACGCAATGCCAAGGACCAAAACCATAGGTCTAAATACCACGGACCCAAAAATAAGCTTTCCCACATGTACGCGCTTTTCCATGTATGAAAGTGCGCGCATACGCATACGTGACTTTTGATCAGCAATCCTGCGTGTATACGTGTCTTTGTATATAGAGAACCTGCGTGTATACCCTGCTTGGTATATAGCGAACCTGCGTATATACGCAACTTGGTACATAGTGAACCTGCGTGTAACCTGCTTATGTACGCGACTTAGTATATAGTGAACTTGCGTATATACTCTTCTTTGTTCATTCTTTGTAGTCTGGTCATCAATTCTTTGCTATTGACCTGTTGCACTATAATCTGTCATCTTGCCATCAAGGACAACACTTGTATCATAATGCCAACAATCTCCCCCTTTAGACTTGATGGCAAAGCTAACTTGTCATACTGAGAACTGTCATCTGATTCCTTTGAGTTGTTCTGCATCCCATGTATTCTATCCCATTTGATATCTCTTCTGTAGATTCATCTAGTTATATATAAGTGAGGTGTTCTTCTTCGAGTGGGTTGCCATCAAGTACAACACATGCATCATAATGCCAACAATCTCCCCCTTTGGACTTGATGGCAACAACACCAAATAACTCTCCCCCTTTGACATCAAGGGCAAAGGGTGGACCAAGATATTCTCTTTCCTTGATAAACATTCCATTGTCCATACTCCCCCTGACTACCTGCTGAAGTCTTTGAATGTGCTCCCCCTTTGTATATGCCAAGGTGTACCAATCTGACCATGCTCCCTTTGAGTACATGCTAAAGTCTCTACTCTGTTGAAGTGTGTTGTTCATGCTCCCCCTGACTGTAAGCAAGTTCTGCAAAAAGATGTTCTACAAGAAGAACATGACTCTCTCATAAATGACCTTCCTATCACCAAGGACTCATACATACATCCATCTCCCAATCAAGTGGGGATATACAATATTGACTCATCCACCCAACCAAGTGGGGATACACCAGATACCAAATGTTTATACATGACTAAACTATTACATCATCCTTCCCATGCATAGTGGGGGTACAAATTACATCATATGACCAAAAGGGATTCATCAAATGACTACAATAGATAGAGACAACCTATTACATCATGAGTCTTGATATGACCTTTACATGACATTTATAACAGAGACCAAACATCTAAATAAGACCAACTATCATACACAATGTATGATCTGCTTCATAATCATTTGACAACAGCCTCTAGGCCAGCAACAAGGTATGTCTGCATCAACTCATCCTTTTGAATAGAATTCTGCATATGACATACAGAATCATTCCCATTATATCATATGTGATAAACGCCATAGCCATCTCATCAACATCAAGATCTGCATGATCTTATATATCATCCAAGTATCATCACTTGGGAACATCTGCATCAATCAACATATGTAAGTATCAACCTATCATCATATAGGTAAGAAATCATCATCATCATGTCTCCAACAATGCAACTTTGAATATGTATCCAGCATTTTGTATATAGCACTATGTAACAGCAGCAATCCTCATCCATGTGAGCGCCAAGAACTATAGGAACCCTGCATCATAACTGTAATATATGTCGACAGCAGCATATGAGTGACTCATCATCAAGTGTATTCAAGCTTCTTATCCTTATGAAGATCACCATGTAAGCACCATATATGCATCCACAAATCTGATCAGAACACCAACTATGTAACCCCAAGAATCATATGAGATTTTGTCATGGACAACTCCTAACCATAGCAAGATGTATCATTTAGCCATATAAGCATCATTACCAAGGACTACTAACCAAAATACCAACAATGCATTATTAAAGGTATATGCTCCCCCTGAACTTGTGCCATCTTGCTTATTATCAGATCTGATCATGCATATATCAGCAAGAAGTATCATTAATTTAGGATCACAACACTTTTAAAACATCTTACAAGTTTCAAGACATTTTCACACATCATCAGCAGATTGTAACCATTATCAAACAAAGCAAATAATGGACTGAATCATATCAGACCCTTTTTCCTGAGTCTGTCTCATTGCTTTTCCTCAAACAAACATATACGAGACTGTGCAGTGTCTAACTTGCATATATACGCGACTTCCCTTTATGAAACTTGCGTATAAGATTTGGGATATTGAAGCTTCATACTTTCAGCTCCTTCTGAGTCTATACATTGTGATGTGCCATATTTTTCTGACTGTATCTCCTTCTTCTTCCATATCTTCAAGTGTGATGATGTTTTCTCCATTTGGTATGGTGCCCGTACTTTGTTCCTGCATTCCTTTGCTATATGTCCAAGCTTGTTACATGCATAACATCTTACATGCTTCATATTCCTTCTGTAACAATCAACAGCTATGTGACCAAACATATTGCAAGCAAAGCAATATCCCTTAAAGTACCTGGAACATGATGATCTTTCTGAGTGATAGTCTTGAACCACTCTTCTTCTGCATCTGGCTGAAACATGTCCAAGATTATGACATACATAACATTCAACATTATTCATTTGAGGAATTGACTGACTATTACTTCCATAGTTAGGAATAAAAGATTTTCTTTGAAGAATTTATTTCCTTGGTTGTTGATGGGATTGACCTCTCATCTCCTTGTTGAACCTTTCAGATTTTCCATTAGAGTCCCTTATCTTACTTTGTGAACTAGATTCTCCTTCAACAGATTCATGAAAACCAAGACCCATTCTAATAGCAGGAGATCTTTGACTACTAAGAATATCATCCAAGATCTTAGTACTATCTTGAAATCGTAAGAGCTTATCCTTTTCTTCTAAGTTATCTTTAAGAATATTTACCTCAACCTGATGTTGCTCCTCCTTTTCATGACACTGCTTCTTCATGTTTCCTTCAGCTTTCTTTCCTTCTTCCAATTGATGTCTTAGTTCAAGAACTTCGTTTTCTTGTTTTTCAAGAGCTTGGAGTAGTTCTTTATTCTGCCTTTTTGATTCTTCAAGATCTTCTTTTAGCGAGAGGATCGTAGCTTCAAGACTTTCATAGTAACTGGATCTGTCTCTGAGTTTCTTGATTGTTGTGCTCCTTTCATTGACTTCATTTCTTAATGATGTCACTTCATCCTACAACTTTTGACATTGATCTTCCTTGTCCTTGAATAACTTCCTTACCTTGTTTCCTTCCCTCTAGTTGAGCTTTTAGTTTGGTAGCTTCTTCTTTGAAGGCACATTCCCTTTTGTTCAATAGATCTTGTTGATCTCTAATTTTGTCTGTAAGACTTTTAAATTCTGCCTCTATTTGATATATTTCTTGCTCACCCATAAGAGCAAATTTAGTTGTTTCGCTATCACTTTCATCATGTTCAAATGGATGGATAAATGTATCACCAAAGTATAACAAATTCATACCTGCTAGTTCTTTTGCTTGTTCATCTTCCTTTTGAAGTGATTCTGAATCTGAAGTGCTTCTTCCACATATTCCCCAATCGATTCTCCCACTGTCATAGTTCTTCTGAGATGTCTTCTTCTTCTTAGGCGCTTTCTTCTTAAGCTTCTTTCCCATTGTTCTATGGATCTCCTTCAAGTGATCAAGCTTCTATCAAAGGATCTGCTTTGATTCCAATTGTTGGAAATAATACTGAGAGGGGGGTGAATCAGTATTATTAATTCAATATAGCTTTTTCATTTCCATATTAAGATTCATATACGCTACTTCAGTTATGGCAAACTGCGTGTATACGCAATTGTGTGTAATGCAACAAGTGTATATCTAGTAAACTTATGATTTAGTTAGTTGATCCTTAATGAGTGCATCAGAACATTATTAACCATATGAACAGTTAAAACAGGAGCAGTTTAAAATAGAACAGGATTCCATCCACACACCAAGAGCACACATGAACACCATGATTGTTAAGGTGGAACCCAATGTGGGTGAAAAACCACCCTGCTTGCAATCGTTCTCAATCTTCTTTTTATAAGAAACTTAGTTTTTTACAATATTCATACTGGTGCAGTCTTTAATACCATGTAATCACAGGCTTCTTACCTACAGAAGGCTTTACAACGTTCTTCTCTTCTCCAGGACTTCTCCTTGGAAGGTGAGCTACAACCCCCTTAGCTCTTGTAACTAGTCGATCACATTACGAAAGTACTTAGGTCCGGCCTTACTGAAATTCTCCAACCTTTTACTCGTTTTCCAGCTTGGCTACTGGAAGGGAGCTACCACCCCCTAGCTCTGTACTAGCTGATGTACTAGTACTAGTGACCGACCTTACAAAAGGTTGCAACCTTCTCTTTCTTCCTCTAGGTACCACGTTTCATAAATTTTCAGACTAGATACTCCTGAAGCACAACACCATAATCTGAAGGCCACGTTTCATCCAATTTTCATATTGGACCCATTAATATCATTGAAGCACACAATCAATCAACACTAGCATCATCAATCTCTGAATCACCCAATACTGAATCATTGAAACCCTATCAACAAAATGCAGTCACCAGAACACAGAGCAAAACACTGAACTCTGCAACAATATTCAAAACCAACTGTATCATCAAAAATCATGCATCAGAGTGCATACGCTACTTGGAAGTGCCGAACCAACGTGTAGACGCAACTTCACTAAAGCGAGCCAGCGTATATGTCATTAATTACTTATTCATTACTTTGCTGCACTTCCTGACTTCAGACATACCCAAATCATTACATATACAAAGATAATACGTATGTTAGCAACCAAATCTAGTTCATCAGATCACATAAAGATAAGTCATTCTGATCCTGATCCATTATAGATCTCATCCATCAATACTGAAGCTAAACATAATCAACCAATACGAATATGCAGAATACTGACACCAGTAAACAGTCATCATAACTCATCAACAACCAAAAACACCTGTAACTTCAAACATCATAGCTCATATGGTATACACTACTTAGATGTATCTAACCTGCATGTGTACGCGCTTCTATCATAGTCAACCAGCGTATACATCTATAAATATTCATTCATGAGTTACAGCTATTTCAAACTTAATTTATACCCAGATCAGAACATTACATGCGTCAGTATACAGATCTAGAATAAACATGATCAAACCATATGGAAATGATTCATTCCAAGCCATTAGATCCCAATCTATCCTTAGATCTTGTTCTCCATCAAGCGCTGAGATTCCTCCTTAGCTCAGATCAAGAAAAGCATCATGAACCCATAACCTGCATACTAGATCTCATACTTCATAAGATATTCAAGACTTTCTCAATCACTTTGCCTAATGATCTTCTTCTCCTTTTATAGTCTTAGGCCTTACTCAATACCATGGTCCAAAACCATTGAGAACCAATACTAAGGATCCAATACCTGGGTTCAATCACTTCGGACACAATACCAAGAACCAAAACCATAGGTTCAAATATGTCGGACTAAATACCATGGACCAAACATAAATTTTCCCACATGTACGTGATTTTCTCTGCATGAAAGGGCGTGCATACGTATACGCAACTTTTTATCAGCAATCCCACGTGTATACGCGCCTTTGTATATAGTGAACTTGCGTATATACTTTTATTTCTTCATTCTTGTAGTCTGATCATCAATTCCTTACTACTGACCTGCTGCACTATGATCTGTCATCTATGTGAGTTGTCATTGTTCATTACATCTGAACTGATTCCTTTGAGCTATTCTGCATCCCATGTATTTTGTCACATCTGATATCTCTGCTGTAGATTCATCTATATATAAGTGAGTTGTTCTTCTACAAGTGGGTTGCCATCAAGTACAACACATGCATCATAGTGCCAACAATCGGATCTCCTGTTTGCTAGTTGCTGCATGAGAGACTAATGTTTATAAGCATAATGAAATTTTATTTTCTGTATGAGTTGTGTGATGGATTAGGCAAATAAAAAATTGTGCCATGAAAACCCTGCAGATAAAAAATAAATTGAATCAGTTTCACCCTCATAAATCTATAATTATTAATTAATTATGCTAACAATGCTTTGCATCTGTGAGATTTGGGCACGATTTTCGAGATCTGTGAAATTATTTGACATAAATTGATTGGATTTAAGATTCAAATTTCTCGATGTTTTGGTGCTTAAGATGTGGATTGCCTCAATTATCCCAATCAGGATACACCCACTTGATAAGGTCTAGTGGAGATTCTTTTTGCGGTGCAATAGTGTTGTCACACATCAAGATTGATTTGAACATTTTTTGTAGTCGAATTGATGTTTGTCATAGCCTTATCCTCCAATGCCCAAGATTTTTCTTAGTGTAGTGATGTAGCCCTAGCTCTACTCTCTTGGCTCATTTGCGCTATGTTGTGGGGCTAGACCACCAATCTGCGTGCTCTGCGAAGTTTCTATTAGGTTCAATACAAATGGTTCTTTTACCTTTCAATTGTCCTAAAGATTGCCACACTTAAGACGGATGGAGTTACCAATCATTTATTTAGTTGTGGTATAGAGAGGGGTTTTGACCAAGGAAATTTGGAAACTCTGTTCTCAACTGTAGTTTTCCATCTTGTGGCTTTCCTCTTAAGGATGGGTGTGGCGAAATTTTTATTAGAACATCAGAACTTGAGGTATTTTTAAAGGACCCCCACTTAACGCTGAATGCTGCACCTACATAACTCGCAGGGGACATGTTTGGAATGTGTCATTGGTTTACTATAAGGTATGACTACTAAGCTTTAAGCTTTTAATGTCTACATCATTGATGTGTGTGTAATATTAGTTGCTCTGTTTAATGGTATTTAACGATGTCAATTATTAAGTTAAAAAGTTCAATCTTACTCTAGATTGATAGAGGAAATTAACTAGATTCGGTTGATACTTGATATCATAAATGATTTTCAACTATATACACCCTAGACATTTATGTAGTATAAAGTACCAAAGTTGGATTTGAACTGCCCTTCGAAAAAGAAAAAAATTCACACAGTTGCCAAAACTATAGCCCTACAATTCATGCACTGTGTAATCAGATTTCAATTTCCTATAAACGTCTTTTACCAGCTGGACAAGCTCCCTCTATTACTATGTTTCGTTAATTGCCCAATTAGGAAAGGTGCTGTGAAGCGCAACACCCATGTTCCAAATATTATCATCCTAAATAGCCACCCAGAGAGAGCAAACCAAAGGAACACCAACATAGAAACACTT
Source organism: Pinus taeda (assembly GCA_000404065.3). Taxonomy (NCBI): domain Eukaryota; kingdom Viridiplantae; phylum Streptophyta; class Pinopsida; order Pinales; family Pinaceae; genus Pinus; species Pinus taeda. Next base: position 33,971 of record APFE030451668.1, on the reverse strand, counting down.
TTGCGCAAATGCATGCTTAAAAATTTGTTAAGTTCTCTTATGTACCCAGACAATTCACCATACTCTGTTACGCCTAGTCTTCTATACACAAATCTGGAGCAATACGCATAAGGCTCCATGCTATGGTGTTTTCTATGCATAGATTTTGGTGGTTTTCTCTTCTATTCTACAACTTGATTTCTTTGGTGGCCACAAATTTATTTCAGTCATTTTGAGGTTGGAATCTCCTCTGGTTTGTAATGGATCACTGGCCTGCTACTCAATGGTTGTGGGAATTAGAGGTCTCTCTCTTTTGTTAGAGAGAATTTCTCAAGAGTCGATGGGAACTACCTAAAAAGAGACTGGAACTGCTGGGTAGAAGTGAGAAATATTATTATTATTATTATTATTTTGTAATAAATTTTGTTTGGAAAATTGGGATATTTTTCTATAAATTTTTTTTCCAAAGATATTTTGAAGTGAAAAATCTAAATTTGATAACTTGTATATTTTATGAAGAATTCATTTCTATATATTAAGAAACATTTTTAAACAATGTATGTATATATATATATATATATATATATATATATATATATAATATATATATATATATATTATATATATATATATATATATATATATCTTGACATTCTCGCAACAAAAACATCAACCAGTTAAAAACCATTTATAAAAAATATAGTTGCCCCATTTTGGAGTAAGCACACTTACCTCTGTTTTTGTATTCAAATGTCTTTGAAGTAGTCCTTCCAATGTTGTTGTCTTCCTAGAGTATAACTGTCTTCAAGTTGCACTGGTAAAGACATAACCATTTCCTTCATTGATACAGATACCAGTGATGTTAAATTAAATTTATTTAACAAAAATAAATGAGAATTGTCTTCCTAGGGTAGAAATGTCTTGAAGTTTCACTGGTAAGGACGTAACCATTTCCTTCATTGATGTAGATACGACTCATGTTAAAAAAAAAAAAAAAATATGAAGACATGAGAAATGGAAGTTGAAATCAAGGATTTATTCAAGTGTTTGACAAACTAATTTATTTGCAGTAACCAATTTCGAGACACATACTACTGTATATATGTATTTGGAAGAACTTGTAAAGAGACTAGTGATTAACCAAAATGCGTTCTCACAATCAAAATTCATGACAAACATACTTGTGCCCATTTATTTGGATGAACTATAAAATATAACATTTGCTTTCACTTTTAAATTTATTTAAGTTTTAAAGTGAGTTTAAGTGAAAATATAGGTTTTTGTTTGAGTGTAGGAATTTAAGATGAAGAGTTAGAACACATGGTAAAACATAAAGTTACCTAGATTGAAAAATTAATGGAGTTTTAGAGCTTTTCTCACATTAAGAGACCACTCTGGAGCACTACAATAAAAATTGGTTACATAGAAAATATATAAAACTATTTGTTTGACTCATTCTAACACCTTGTTTGATATTGTCTAATTCATTATTGCAAACTACTACTTGTGTATCGAATGCAATACACTACAAAATTATTGACAAAGTAAACTACCTAAAAGTTGGAAGATGTAGCCAATAATTGCATTCAACACTTCCCCTTAATTTTTACTTCATCTTCATTACAATTTTCAACATAGACAATTCCTTAGTGTTGTATTTAAAATTCAATACTTGATTTTTCCAATGGCTGTAAAATGACTACTGGTTAATTTATTAGAACTGCAAAATTCAAGATTGGCTTCACCATTGTTGAATAGCTCTTGATGAAGTGAAAACATGTGTCAATGTGTTTACTTTTGTGGTGAAACATATGATTTGGAAAGTGCAATAGCTGAATTATTATCACAGAAAACAGGACTTGGTTCCTTCTTCTTTTTAGGCCCAAGATCAAATACCAATATTCTTAACCAAAATGCTTGGCAAGTTGCTCCTGTTACTGCTACATACCCTGATTTTGGTGATGAAATGGAGACAATGAGCTACTTCTTGGATGCCCATGAAATTAGTCTTGTACCTAGGTGAAATGCATATCCTGAGGTGCTCTTTTTGCCATCGATACTTTCTAAAAAATCACTATATGTGTGACCAACAAGATGATTTCATTTGGAATCAGTGTACAAAATCCACACTGTATTATTCTTGCAATGTACCTTAAAATCATTTTTCTGCTTTCTAATGGGTTTCTTTTGGTGACTTTGTAAACCTAGATATAAGGTTGTCTGAATACATTATGTGAGGCCTCATTGTTGTGAGATATATTAGATGCATACTAGCTACTTCTACAAAGTGGGGTTGACTGTTGCACTATTGTCATCTTTGCTTAGCTTGGTCCTTGGCAACTGTGCATTGACTACCACCAGTTGAACAAGGTGACAATAAAAAAATAAATACCTTCTTCCAAGGATAGATGAATTGCTTGATCAAAGGAGGGGGACAACTGTGTTTTCAAAGATAGATCTAAGGTCGGGATATCATCAGTTGAGAATCAAGGAAGAAGATATCCCAAAGACAGCCTTTAAGACCAGATTTGGGCATTATGAATTTGTAGTTTTACCCTTTGGACTGACAAATGGGCTGGTTGTTTTCATAAGTTTGATGAACGAAATATTTTGGGATTACTTAGACAAGTTTGTACAAGTCTTTATCAATGAAATTTCGATCTACCCAAAGACCCCAGAAGAGCATGACAAACACTTGAGGATAGTTCTACAACATCTTAGAGAAAACCAATTATACGGGAAGTTGTCAAGTTGTTCCTCTTACCAAACCAAGATTCATTATCTCAGGCACATTATCTTTGGGGATGGTATCATAGTAGACCCGATAAAGAACGAGGTCATGATGGAATGGCCAACACCAATCAATGTTCATGAAATATGAAGTTTCATGGGCATGGCAGGGTATTATCGTAGATCTATCAAAGGGTTTTCAAAGATAACAAGCCCCATTACCGAGCTCCAAAGAAATAACAAGAAATTAATTTCGACTAAAAAATGTGAAGAGGAACTCTAAAGGTTAAAGGTGTTATTAACGACAACACCAACTTTGATGGTGCTGGATATGGAACAAGAATTTTTGGTTTGCACTGATGCCTCCAAGGAAGGGTTGGGTTGTGTTTTGATGCAAGAAGGAAGAGTAACAGCTTATGAATCAAGGAAACTTAGAACCCACGAAAAAAAACTACGCAACCCATGATCTAGAAATGGTAGAAATTGTTTATGCACTAAATATTTGGGGACACTACCTTCTAGGAAGGAAGTTTGATCTTAGGATTGACCATTATGGGCTACAACACATATTCACTCAAGACCACTTAAATGTAATACAAAGACAATGGTCTGAGCTAATTAGTGAATATGATTTTGATATCAATTACATAAAAGGAATGGTAAATAGGGTGGATGATGCTTTAAGTAGGATGTCTCGGATATTTTCAGTGAGTCTCTTAAAGACAAATTTGAGGGAGAAACTGCTTGATTTACAATTTAAAGACACCTAGTACCATGAGGTTAGCAAAATTTTGAGGGAGGATGAAATGAGGGTCCAAAAATATGAAGAATTCTCCCTTGATAACGATGGGCTACTATGATTTTGGGGAAGGATATATGTACCAGCGAATGAAGATATACGCCAGTTAGTCTTGAATGAAGCACATCGCGTAGTATACATGGCACACCCTGGGGTTAAGAAGATGAGTGCAGACCTGAAACCACTCTTCTTTTGGAAAGGGATGAAGAAGGACATTGTAAACTTGGTAGCAAGATACTTAGAGTGTCAACGATGTAAAAGTTGAACACAGACATCCAGCAAGATTATTGCAACCCCATGAGATACCAAAATCTAAATGGGAACTTATATCAATGGACTTCATTGTGGACTACCAATGACTTCAAGAAGACATGATTCCATATTTGTAGTGGTGGACATGTTGACCAAGAGCGCCCATTTCATACTAGTTAAGACTACATATAAGGCACCAGAAATAGGCAGATGTTTTATTGATGAGATTATGAGACTGCATGGAGTGCCTAGGAAGATCATATCTGATAGGGGAGCAGTGTTTACAGGAAGGTTTTGGACTAGTTTCCAAAAAAGCCTTGGGAACCCAGTTGAACTTCAGCACTTCTTATCACCTTGAGACAGATGGGCAGACAAAAAGGACTAATCAAATCCTCTAAGACATGCTTCGGATATATGTGATGAACCAACAAAAGAGATGGGAGGAGTTCTTACCCCTCGTGGAATTTTCTTACAATAATAGTTATCAGAGTTCCATCAAGATGGCACCATATGAGTTCTTATATGGAAGACCTTGTAGAAAATCTCTTAGTTGGGACCAACTAGAGGACTGAGTATTAATAGGACCAGAAGTAGTGCAAGATATGGAAGAACAAATGTTTATGATTAGGGAGAGGCTAAAGGAAGCACAAGACCAAAAAAAGAGCTATGTTGATGCTCATCAAGTAGACCGAGTTATGAAGTGGGAAATAGGGTGTTCCTAAGAGTAAGGCCCCAAAATAAGCTCTATAAGATTTGTGTCATTATATTTCAGATCCTTCACATGTTATTGACTTTGGTCATTTGCAGGTTTTGGTCAAGGGAACAGTAATGGCCGAACCAGTTCACATATTGGACCAGCAAGCTTTGCAGATTAGATGATGGTTAGTGAACCAAGTTAAGGTCTAATGGGACATTATAGTCCTAGTTCAGCTACTTGGGAGGATGCCAAGGAGATCCGTCACCATTTCCCTTACCTATTCCAAGGACTTCAAGACGAAGTCTATTATTAAGAGGGGGTGTATGTAGTGCCCCACTCTAGTTGACTGACAATGATATGAGATTAACATTTATTTAGCCCTAAGGCCCACACTTTATTATTTGAGGACCTCGGGTTGAGGATCCGGACACATGACTCTATTATTATTGGTTGTGATATTAGTGGTTGTGATGTTTATGTATGATCTCCATTGATATTATGATGAAGATAACATTAATGGTTATGCATGTTCTTTATTGATATTATGATGATTGTGGCATAAATGGTTATGTTTGTTGTATATTTGATGTTATGATGATGATAGCCATGGTGGATGTGTCCCCTGTGTTACCTACTTGCATTAGTTCTGGTTCACAATGAACAATGATGTGAATGACGAAGTGATGGTTATAATGTTATTATTACAATGACTAACACTGATAAACCTTGTTACTAATTATTATTGAGTATGGCAGGAAACGACCAGAGGCACTCACACATGACAAGTTGACGACACCTGGTTTGATGAAAATTTATATTATTTTATCTTTGAAATTCTAAGTCGATTTTGAAACCTGCTATATATGTTTATCTATATTCTGATGATATGTTAATGGTTGCAAGCACAGATTAGTTGCTTGGCCGAATGACTCACATATGGGTGATGGGGTTGTAAAATTGGATGGAACTGCATGGGAGGGGTGGGACAATGTCCCTAATCTCACCCACTAGCACTCTCGCCGTGACTTGGGCTAGAAAGGTTGAAACGCGTTCTCCTTGAAGATCATGATGTCATGAGGGCAGGTCCCAAAGTTGGTTCTCTCATGAGGATTTTACTAGGGGGGCGCATCTAGGCAGATTCCTTGATCCCCGACACCATTAGTCTCACTATAGCAGGCAACATAAGAGATGATAGTGGTCTTTGTAGTTGCACCTATACCTTCCCCTCATAGCCATTGAATGCTTGAAGGGAAAGTGGCGTGACATCCTTGGAACTTCAAGGGAATTTCTTGAAGGGCACAACCAACTTGGCACCCTTGGCATCACAAATAAATTGTTAGGCGTGGCACCCTTGGAACTTCAAGGGAAGTTCCTGAAGGGCACGACCAAACATGGCACCCTTGGAATCATTAAAAGTAAATAAATTAATAAATATAATCAAGAAGTGAAAACCAAGTAAATTCACATCAAGGGTAAATAATGTTAGAAACCGAGGCAATTAAATCAAGAATAAAACTTGGGTTAACAGGATCATAGGAAGAAATAAAATATTTTACCTCAAAAACTCTACCCTTCCCATGTTGGAAAATATTAGGTAGATGATGTAGTTTAATTAGGTAAAAAGGGGAAAGAGGGACATAAATGTAAGGATAAATATTAAACCTAAAATAGTTAAACCTAATTAAGAGAAGAGGATGGTGAATTAAAATAATATTAATAAATTAAATTTTAGAGAAATATAGAGAACCTCCATGTGGCAACAACCAACATAAGAATATCCATCTAAGAGATAACTTGAGTTAAATTAGGAAGTAGATAGGGGATCAAATCTTGACTCATCAATTGACTTTAGTAATGAACACAAATTAAGGAGTAAAAAAGGGGGATCAAGAGACAACTAGGAGAAGAAATAGGAATCTTGTTGAGGTGAGGGAAAATATTATTTTTAAATTAAAATTTCAGTAAATAATCTTGGAGATCCTTGATGAGAGAGTGACACATGGGTGGGTGAATAATCAAACTATTGAATTATCAAAAATAATTAACTATGCATGAAATGCCAAGTGTCACCTATGAGGACTCCTATAAAAGAAGGGGCAAGCCACGAGAGAAGGGACTTTTTGGACCCTAATGTTGGATGTATGAGACTATGCCAGAGTAGTGACTATGAGCTATAATGAGTTTGGTGAGGTAGAGGACTTTAGAGAGGGGACTCTTGAGCCAAGGAGTGCTCTCCTCTATCAGCTAATTACATTCCTCCATTGTACAACCCCATTGCAACTCGGGGGTTTGCGGTGAAGGAGAGTACCCAAGGAGTAGGCTGGGAGGTCAACTGGTGGGTCATTGCAATCGGATTAAGAACGTCGACATTCACACTTGGAGGCAGCCGACAACAAAGGAAGGAAAATAGCGGCAAGTGAAGTTTGAATCTCGTCTCCTGGTGAACGATACCTATGTTGTTATAGTATTCTTTTGTATGAATTCATTATGGTTTTAGTTAAAAACATGTAAATATAATGATATGTTCAATAAAGAGAATTTCTGGAAAGTTTTATGTATTTCTTAAATGATTTTTGAATTCCCAATGCTATTTTTCTTATGGATGTATTTTAGTATTTGAAAAAAAAAAAAAAACAATTATAAGGTTGGTCCCTACAGATGTCAACAACTGTATGAGTTCTATGCCTTGTATAATGTCAACATGTATATGTTTATGAAGCTAAACTGCAAAGAGTAGTTTTTCATCTTGTCTAGAACCTACACCTAAAATTGAGTTTCAAATGAAGTTAAAGAAGGCACTTACATGAGGTGACATAGGTGACAGGTTGAGGAAGATTTAATGATGTGTACAAAGGTTTTTGAGGTGCTATTGAGACTTTTCAAGGCTTGGACATGTCCTACAGGTTTTGAAGAAGGTGTGTCAGAAGTTAGAAGTAGTCTGACTGAGGCTTGATTGAATTTTGTTCTAAAAAGTAGTGTACCTCAAGTCACATTGGAGAAAATTACATTATAACTCAGGTCACATTGGAAAAAACATGTGTTATAACTCACTTCTCGAACGAACAACCTACGTTACCCCTTCTAGAGTGAATTTCGCAGATTCTATGCGCACTCCGATGAATTCTAGGGGCATTATTCATGGTATATGCACATGGTATTTGGTGGATAGAGTTGAATTGAGTTAATAATCATTATAGAAGATGATCAATTCAAAAATGATGAGGCGTAGTGATTTGTATTGATTATATCTTGTGCCATTGATAAAAATACCAAAGTGTGCAATAAAAGGGATTAAACAAAGCGAGAGTGTATGAGAGTGTAAGGTACATATATGTAGACATAGAGTGAGTTTCAAAGATTAGATTTGAAGATTACATTAGAAGATCATGGAACTGAAATGTATCTATGTACTTAACATATTTGTGTTGCATATTATGTTTCTCCTAGTTATTTCTGATCTGGAGAGGAGAGATATTGTTGTAGCTACTATAGTAGAGACTTCAAATCAGTGTTCATATTGCTGACATGTTTTTTGCAAGGGTTATATTAGAGATATTATTATTATAGCATTAGTGTATGAGTTGTGTATGCTTGCTATATTTTTGTTAGTGATGGTTGAGTGTGAGGATCATATCGTTATTGTGTTGTTGTGTTTGAGTTTGATGAGTAGATTGATTATGTGAGTTGATGTATTTATTGAGTTTGTGTTGCAGAGATTGTATTGGAGAGCATGTATTCAAATTTTTTATTTTTGAGCAGTTTGATATTGTGAGTCCGGTATGAAAATTGATGAAATTCAGCTTGCAATTGTTTGATCGCAAAGATCATGGATCTAGTGTGAAATATTTTCAAACTTGGTCCACAAAGGAGCTTGAAGGTTGAGGCCTTCAGTGCGGCAAGTAGTGGCTTGCCAAGAAAATTGTGGCTTGCATATTTAGGGTGTAGAAACATACTTCAAGTAGTGTCCTGAGAACTTGGAAGTGGTGGCCGCATAGTCTAGTCGTTGTTGGGTGAGACTTAATGGAGTGGTGGCTTCCAGTAGGTGGTGGCTTGCTAAGTCAAAGGAGTGGTGGCTTCATATAGGTGGTGGCCTACAAATTTCATACATATAGTGGATTGGAGTGAGTATCAGATTTCATGATTAGCAAGTTGTGGCTTATGCACTAGTGGTGGCTAGTGATCGGATGTAAACAAATATTTGCATATTAATAAGAAAGATGAAGACGAAGACTATCAGTCAATGGTGCTTTTTACCCTTTGCATTTTCACTTTATATCTTGTGTCTTTATGTGTGATGATAGTGCATTGATGTGTTGTACCTTGCTACTATTATGTTTGTTTGATGTTTAACTGCTCATATGTTTTATATGTTTACATGATTTTCTTCATATATTGTGCTACTAATGAATGATGATTTAGTAATTGTGTAAAGAAAGGAAAATTTGGCATAAGTTGATCATAGAACAAAATATCGATTCACCCCCCACCCCCCTCCCCCAAGTATTGTTCAAAGGTTTCCAACAAATAATTATTATAACAAAAATGTAAAATTTTCACTCAAATAAATAGTTATTATATACAACAGTTTACTCATTCTTGCATTTAAATTTATTATCAAATTGACAAAATCAAAATGATCCATGAAAAATGTGATGACAAAAATTAAACAAAAAGGAACATATACTTATCTAACAATAATGCAGACAAGTTTTCTCATTGTTCATCTCCATATGTAATAACCTTCAACTACCTGAGAGAAAATTCAAAATCTCTATGCAAGGCAATAACGTACATATCAAGACGACACCACTCTAGAACAATTTTTTTTTGCTCTAGTGATTTTGGCGGGAGAGTCTGGTTTGAACTGAAACTTGCAAGCTTCCCCAATGGACATTGCTGAGGGGGTACCCCCCCACCCCTCCCCCTCTAGACTCCTCCATTGATGCAGCCTTCCAGTCTCTGGTGGCCTCCCTCCCGAAGTGCACCCGACCCTCTGTCGTTGCTTCCAAGTTTGTCAAGCGAAATGATGAGGTGAAAAACATTTCCCTGCTGGATGGAGCACATCGAACCTCCATTGCTTATGGTGAGAGAGATTTAATTGTGAAATTAATGGGTATGTGACCCTCTCCTAGATCGTGGAAGCCTGGATTAAGAAAACCTGGAATCCCATGATGAAGGGTGAGATTGTTCTTTTCGCGGTTGGAAATGGGTTTTTCATCTACTTATTTGAAAACAAGGAGGACAAGGAGGCAGTATTCGTAATGTGTCATATTCCTTTGGCTCCATAGGGATGTATTTGAACAAATGGTCCCTTGATTTTCATCCTGATGAGGACATCCCTACTTCTATTCCAGTTTGGTTCAAGCTTCTGCGTCTCCCAATCTCTTGTGGGAGCGATGATTGCCTTCGGGCTATTGGTAATGGAGTGGGGAAATACTTGGATAACTTTGAACCAAAAGGCTCCCAATTTTCCTGTGCCAAAATCTGTGTAGAAGTAGATTTGGAGAAGGGTTTGCCAGTTGAAATTAACCTAAACCTGGGTGAATTGAAGCATAAACAAGTCTTGGACTATGAAAAAATCCCATTTAAATGCAGGCACTATCATGACTATGTTCACTTTTCTAGAGATTATGCCAAAGCCGAGAATGATAAAAGAATGGATTCTCCGACCACTCAGGAGGAGCATTGGAAAAATCCTAAAAGGATCGATGTTAAAACCCCGAGGCCCTGTGGTCAACAATATTACTCCATCCTCCTCGAATATGTTAAAAGTGCTAAGTGACAAGGAACTGGAAATGGAGGCTCCCCCTCAGACAAATGTAAAGGAGACTTCAGTATAAAAGAAGGAGAACTAGTAGCGGAAGGTATCCTGAAGGAGGGTGGAGGTGAATTCACTCCACTGAAGTCTGTTCCTATCACTGATGCCCCCCGGACAGCCTTCTCAAAGGCTTCGAACATGTTGTCACTCAGAATTTGTCCCAAAATTTATATTGGGTTGATGATTACAGTAGTCAGGAAACCGACCCTGTGAAGAAAATAGGGAGGCCAAACAAGAGGGTACAGATAGAAAGAGAAGCAAAACTAAATAAAAAAACTGGGGAATAAACCAGTCATCTCAGAGATTTTGAAAGGGAAAAAGGTAAAAAATGAAGGAAAGGATGGTGGTCGTTCCCCCTCCACTCACAAGTAATGAAAGTAATATCTTGGAACATAAGGGGGATAGGAAATACTACTAAAATCCTAGCAGTTAGAGATATAATCAAAAAATAATCTCCAAAGTTAGTGTTTCTTCAAGAAACAAAGTTAGAAGAAGTGGAGGCTCTAAAAGCAACTATAAATTTTTGGAGACAAATCTCAAGGTCAACTCACTCTTCTAGGGGAGCCTCAAGAGGGCTTTGCATATTTTGGTTGAACAAGAACTTTCCTCTAGTTGAATAAATTAAGGCAAAATCTTGGATTATGGCTCTTCTAGAGGAAAAGGATATAGGGGAAAGAATTCCCTTAATAAATATCTATGGTCCAGTTCTATATAGCGACAAGGGTAAATTATGGGACTCATTACAAATGCTAAAGGAAAGGAACTACCACATCAATAGCATAATGGGAGGGGATTTTAACATACTCCTAAATACATTAGAAAAACAAGGAGGGTCTTCGAACATGGATCCATTTAGAGATAGAAAGGAGGAAATAATGGAACGATGGGATTTGATTGATATCAAGCCTAAGAATGGGAAATACACTTGGTCTAACAGACAGTCCGGAGACCATTATATCGTTGCTCGTCTAGATCAGCTTATGCTGCATAGAAACTGGCTTGTCAATGGTTTGGACTACTCTTCGTCTATCGAATCATAGGGATATTTGGATCATTTCCCTATCATGATTTCAATGGAGAATACTGAAAACCTTGGGTCATTTCCTTTCAAATTCAATGCATATTACTGTCAATTTCAAGAGGTTGGGAATATGGTAAATCGAGCCTAGAGTTTCCATGTCCAAGGCTCCCCCAACTATGTTTAGGAAACTAAGCTAAAAAATGTTAAAAAGGAATTGAGGAAGTGGCTTAAAGAGAATCAACCCCAAGGGAAAGAAAGAAGAGACAAAGTCCATGAATTAGAAGATTATTATAATATGATGGAAAAAATCCATTTTGAAGAAATACACATTCAAAAGGAAAAAGACCTTTCCTCTAAGATATTCAATCTTAGCAGGCAAGAGTAAAATTTGTGGAGGCTTAAATCTCGTAGTCTTTGGTTGAAAGTTGGGGACTCTAATACTTCCTTCTTCCACAAAAAAGAAATGGCTCAAGAGAATAGGAATAAAATCAAGGAGATAAAGGCCGAGGGAGGTCAGGCAGTTAGCACCTCGACAAAAATAAAATTGGAGGCTTATAACTACTTTAAATATCTTCTTAATAAGAATAGCATCCCTTTAAAAAGTGCCCCCAAATTTCTTCATTTCCCCATGTTATCTCCCCACCTTCCAATATGATTCTCTCAGGTGAAATTATAGAAGAAGAAGTTCGAAGTGCTATTTGGAATTTGGAACCTGATAAGGCTCCAGGTCCAAACAGATTCTTTATCATTTTTTACAAAATTCTTTAGAGTATCATCAAAAAATACCTCATTAAGATGTTGAACTATAGCAGAGTCAAAAATAAGTTGTGGGAATGCACTAACTAATCCTTTCTTTCTCTGATTCCAAAATATGTCAATCCCACCTCCTTCTCTAGATTTTTTCCTACCTCGCTTTGCAATTATTCTTATAAAATCTTGACAAAAATAATTGCCAATAGAATTAAGCCTTTTTTTCCTTCCATTATTTCATAGAATCAAGGTGGGTTCATGCAACATCAAAAATCCTCAATAATATCATCTTGGGGAAAGAAGAAATGCATTCAAGCAATGAAGTGAGAGAAGATGGAATGACCTTCAAACTGGATATAGAAAATGCATTTGACCGAGTAAATCACTCCTTTATCTTCCTTGTCATGCAAAAGTTAGGCTTCAATAATGAATTCATCTCATGGATTAAAGAATGTATTGGTTCTCCTTGAATCTCCCCATTAATTAATGGTCACCCAGCCCCCTTCTTTGCTGCCTCTAGAGGTATTCAACAAGGCTACCCTCTTTCGCCACTTCTTTATATAATCATGGCAGGGTCCCTAAGTAGTAAATTAGGAGTTGGGAGGTTGGATGGTTCTCTCACAGGTCTTAATATTACAAGAAATGTTATGGGAATTAATCGTTCTCATTTCTGCGATGATACACTTATGATTGGAGGAACCTCCTTGGAAATTGCATCTAGATTCAAGAAAAATCTAGATTGGTTTCTTCTTCTTTCTAGGGGATTGATCAACAAATTGAAATGTCAATTAATTTGTTGGAACTGCCAAGTGGAAACGATGAATGCAATCGACCATTTTTTGGGAATCCCTGTGGATGTTCATCAAACTTCCTTCAAATATCTTGGGATTTTCCCTAAAGCAGGCTTCAGGTGAAAATTGGGAGAATGTTCTACAAGAAAAGAGGAAAAGGGTGCACTCCCAGGGAGTTATATTACTCAATTTGGCTAGGAGAGTTTCCCTCATCAAATCAGTAGTATATTTCCTTCCGATATATTTAGGTTTTGGTCTCTTAGCACCAATCTAAATTAATCAACAAATAAGTAGGCTCATCCAAAAAATTTATGGCAAGGAGGTAAGGGAAATGATCACAAATTCCACCTTCTTAACTGGAATTTGGTTAAGCAACCCAAGAGCATGGGTGAATTAAAAACTAAGGATCTTGAACTAGTGAATTTAGCATTGGGTGCTAAATTGGTTTGGAGGCTCCTCTCAGACTCTAATGAGTGGTGGAAAAAGGCATTTATAAGGAAATACTTCCACAAAAACTGTCTCGCTAAACCGAAAGATGAATCATGGGAAGGGAAAGGATCAAAAATTTGGACACTGTGCAAAGCTTTGTCATCTCTAATTTTGAACCATCTTGGCTGGCTACCTGGGAATGGGAAACACATTCTTCTTGGATTTGATTTCTCATTAGGCCTTGACTCGACTCTTTTAGTTTGGCTAGCAGAGCATGTGTTCTCTCACCTAGCGGATATCTCCTACTGGTATGATCATGGTTTTTGGTGTTGGTGGATTCCTTTGGAATTTCCCAATCACCTCCTCTTGCAATGGCATCTTTTGATCAAAAACCTTAAAGTGATCGCTCCAATTATCACAAGAAAACTAGACAACCACGCCTGGATGGGAGGTAAAACCAAGAAATATTTTGTTAAAGGTTATGCTCTCTTAATAAAGAACCCCTCCTCCCCCTTCCTTCTAAATATGGGGAAAAATTTGGAACGGTGATGGACTACCTAAGATAAATATTTTTTGCTGGGAATTGGTCCATGAGAAAATACTTATGGCAAAGAATTTAAAGAAGAGGAAAATTAGTGGCCCCTCCCTATGTATGCTATGTGGTAACGTGGAGGAAACTATCAAGCATTTATTTTTCCACTGTCCCATTACCATGGATACCTAGAACTATGCTTTAGCGCCTTTGGCTTCTTCCCCCCAAATTGTGAAAGACTAGAGTTAGATGTTTATTCAATGGAAACATAAATATCCCTGTTCCCCAAACTCTCTGTTAAGGCATTGTTGGATGGCAATACCCAAGTATCTGTGTTGGTCGATATGGCTATGTAATAATTAGGCTATTTTTCAGAATAAGCGCCATAATTCTAAAACTGCAACAATAAAAGGAATGATGCTACTCTTTGAGGTTATATCTTCTTGGGGTTACAAAGCTTCATATATGAAGGAGTTGTCTAGCACTGAAAAAGAGTGGCTCGGGATCTCCTCTTCCAACCTCAAACCTCCACTATCAAAGCCTTATGTTCCTCTGCCCTTCTGTATCAAACTGAAAGGGAAAGAATTTTCTAAATGGCAAAGGAAAGTCAGGAAGAGCCAACTATATTTTGATGGAGCATCAAAAGGAAACCTTGGGGAGGCTTGAGTGGGAGGGGTAATTGTTAACCACAAAGAAAAAACAAAAATAATCAAGTTGAAGCCCTTTCTCTTTTGTAGGGTCTGAACATCAGTTTGGCTAATGGTATCAAAATATTGACTATAGTTGGCGACTCTATGATGATTATACAAAAACGTGTGAAGCTCTCCGAGAATGAGAACCTTCTCGAAAATGAGACCTCCTCATTCATGGTTAGGATTATTTATTTATTAAAAAATATTGAAAAGGTGGATTTGTTCCATGTGTTGTGGTCCAAAAACCACTTGTCGAATGGTCAGGCCAATATTGGGGTGGCGTTGGAGCAAGGTAGTTGAAGTATAAATCAATTCATTAAAACATTTAATATCCCCTAAACTATAGCTCCAAGCCAGCACTGTACTCTTGGGGTACAAGTCTTCAGAGTATTAAGTTGGTAGTTAAGATGGTTAGTTCCCTGATGGTCCCTTGCAATGCTTTGGAAGACGAGATTGTAGGTGAAGAGTTAAGGCATAGGTGTGGCAACATTAGTATGGAGTTCATGTGCGAGAACAGGTGGGCGTCAAGGTCTTGATTAGTCATTGGGAGTTACAATATAGTTACATCCACAGGGGAGGCTAGTACCATCGAAAAGCATTCCTAGTTATTTCTAGCGGTGAAGTAAATGGAGGGTAGTTGCTTGACAAGACTCTGAATCGTCTAGCATTTATGAAGGATAAGACCAAGAATAATGTCAGGGTTCAATAGACCATTATATATTGCAGTTGGTTGTGGTCAGTTAACCAAAGGATAATGATTATTCATAGCTGGATTGTTGCGAAGATGGCCTTTTCCAGTAATGGAAGTGGTGGAGGCACAAGGTCAAGTCATGGCAGTGGTGGAGGCATCGAGAGTTTGGTAGATAGTTCATGTAAGCAAGTTATTAAGGAAATTGTAAAGGAAATAAATGAAAATATGGCAGTTCTTTACGCACAATTATCAGAAATGGGAAAAGATAAGGAGTCGTTGTAGAAGACAATGGAAGCAATGTGCATCAATGTGTTGAGCATGAGCATAAGGTGAAAAACATTAAAATAAAAGTGGAAATTGCTACAGTCAGGGTTCTAAAGGAAGTTTTTAGGTTTGGGGAAGCCACAATCTCCAACGATGCCAATGTTGCGATCGTTGTTGGTGAGCGGGACCTGGATACTGGAGAGGATGACATTGAATAATTGACAACGATAGTGGATGAACCTTCAGGAGAAGAAATTGATCCCGGTATCAACTAAAATATTTTCATTTTAATGTTATCTTTATGTTATTTCGAAGTATAGAATACTGTGGCATTTTTTGGAGAGTTTATAGTTATAGTTATGTACAAAGCCTTTATGTAAATAAATTTGGTAGCAAGAAGGTCCTACTTCAATGTAAAACAACGAATATTGAAGAGAGAATTCTCTTGAATTTCGTACCGGACCTGGCCCTTTACTAGTTTATATAATGAAAATGCTACTTGTTTCTTTTATAAAAAAATAATGCAAACAATACATATATCAAAAGTTGCTTGAGAAGAAATTTTAGTCAGTTGATAGCATTGGTCTCAAAATTATATTCAATAAAATGATAATAGTATCACAAAATTGATGATAATATTTAGACTCTCAAGCCTTCAATATGAACTTCTAATTTTGAAAATAATGCATAAGTCTCAAATCGATATTTTCCAACTCTAGTTACTATCAGTTCAAGAAGAAAATTTGTGATAGCAAGAATTATTTCCCTTGGTCCAACCATCAAAGTTTTCAATTCTTTTTCTCTTCTTGAAGAAATGCCTCCTAATTTTGAATACCGGAATTTCCAACCCCTTAACTCTAAAGTGATGGCTTTTTTAAAATAAAATAAAATGTTTTCCTCAAACCATCTCTTTTCACCCAAAAGTGAATTGGATATTCATTAAATTAATTTGAGAGAGCAACATCACAATTTTAAATCATGTTTCTTTTCCAATTTAATATTCAAATCTTGATTGGAGTTCTTCCAGTTGAGAACAATCCTTCACATTGACTCCTTGATACTTGAAATCTGTTTCAAAATAAAAACAAATTTATTAATTATAGGCATAAAAAAATTAACAAAATAATGTAGTTAAGCAGCTAAGTAATATAAATAGTGTGTAAAAGAAGAAAATAATGGACGAATATATTATTGTTTCTTTAATTCATTTTCTTTACTATTTTAGTTTTCTTTTCTTAAAGTAATTCGAAAAATATTTATTATACCAGTTAAAATATTTTTTTAATATTTCTAAAATCATTTTTTTCATTTCTTTTAGATTTTCAAAATTTAATATATATAAAATAATTATGTATGATGTAATTTATAAAACCAAATTAATAAAAATAAATAATTTGTTAACAAGGTATCAACTAATAAAATTGGTAAATAAAACTACGAAAAATAACAAGTGTAACATTTGACACAAAAAGTCTTTTGTTCATTTAAATATTTTATTTACAAAATTATATATATTCCAGATAGTATACTAAGAATTCAAACAAATTTCATCCATGGAGTAAGTATAATTCACACTTTATCAAGCTTTTATTATTTGATAGGCATTCATGAATATCAATAACCAAAAGCAAAGTGTTTCAAGAGGAAAAATAATCAACTCATCAAAATGCAAAATTGCAAAAAATCAGTTTTTAAGGAAAGTAAGAGCATTGTAAGAAATGATACTTCGGTCAAATCGAATAATATTGACTTTTCACTAATCTCGTAGATATATTATTTTAATATGTGAATTTAGTTGCATATGTGTGTTCATTAATTAATTTATTTTTTATTTTCTGAAACACAAGTTAATTCATTCATGCACTGAAAACCATATTTTGACGGAAGTGTTGAAACATCATGATAACCCAAATTTAAGAAAAAAAAGGATGAAACTATTTTGATTAAGTTCAATGTGTGTTTAAACAATAATCATAAAGAAAATAGACTCAATTGGCACAATCATTATGCATGTGAGGGAAATGTGATGAAACATTCAACTTTTGTGACGTAACAAACTTGTTACTGAAATCATGATCATTAAGATACAAATATTTTAATGGTTCTTCACTTTCATTCAAATTATGCATGTAATTGTACTAATAATTTTTTCAAAGTTTCATTCCAATGAATCAATTCATCGCACCATGAACCAAAATCATTCCTAAAGCACTTTAAAACTTAATAAGAATGAAAGTATTGAAAAAAATACCATAGAACCAATCCTTCAAATTAAGAAATGTAAGATCAAGTGACATGAAAAAGATAGTCATTTCAAAATTTAATTGTGGGGATATTATTTTTGCCATAACAAAGTCATCATGTTAGTTGATAATGTAAGTACCCACATTTCATTCACAAGCAAGTGGTGGAAGAAACTCATTATTAAGTCCACTTGAGCCTATCTGAATTCTTTGAAATACTAGTAGATTATAACCATAAGTGAAAAGGCATGACATGGTTAGAGGGATTCTCTCTTGAACTCCAATTGAATTTAGATATATCTGAGGGTAGCTTAGTTGGCATGGCGAAATTAAGGGGAGTTGTTGAGAGCTCAACAAATGGTGACACATTTGGCAAAGCAGTTATCCCTATCTAATTTTCTTTGAAGACTTATTTACACTTAACATTAATTATAAGTTCAATGATTGTAAGAATGTATTTCTTAATTGTAGGTACCACCATGTATCTTTGGATTTAAATGATATTCTCACATATAGCTAAACATAAAGTAACTGACAAATCAACTCAAATTAATTTTCCCAATAATTCAATCTACAAATCATTGATTGAAGGTGCAAGATTTCACTTTGAATTAGTAATATAGTTTCCTATGAGTATATTTCATCTTGGAATCACTTCGCTACCTGTGGGTTTCCATAGCCCCAAAAAAAATTTCATAGTACCATACAAGCATAGCCTTGTTTCTAGCTAGTGTCCCGAGTTTACTCGTACTTACCACACCATACATAGTGCTTTCAAATTCCCTTTTGTTTTGATACACCCTTATTGATTTGCAAGTGGAATTGAGTTTTAAGGAATATGGGTGATATGAGAGTTTTTCATATTTGTTTGGAAGATTACTCACTATCAAAGTTTATTCTAAGGTCTTCTCTACCTCAAATATTAAAGAAATATGTTTTTAATGTGAAGTGGGTGGAGCTCAAAAAAACAATTTGTAAGATACGTAAATCTTGGTGTGCTATTTTTCTAGATATCAAACTATGGTAACACAACAATTCTACCAAAAATATAGAAATCATATCTATAAGTCTTAGAAATTTGTAAAGAGGATTCATTATTTTCATGATTGAGAGGATTCTATATTTTCATATCATATATGTAGATTATTATCATCTTGTACCTTGTTAGACTCTAGCCATACGTAATGAAATTCCAAAGGATCTAAAATGACTACCTATGTATCACAACCATCAAACATATCAAGGTACAAAGAATAGTAAGTGGAATAAAATGAAAATCTTATATGGAAAAAATGACTTTTTTAAAGGAAACCTTTTCTTCTAAGTAGGATATCCATGTTTGATTTAAATTTTGAATATTGAGTGTTTATGTATCCTTGAGATAATTGATCAACATCCATATTGTGCTCTATGAGAAAATATGAACACAAAACTTTATCCAAAACATAATCATGTTCACTGCAAACAGATAAAGGTAAGAGAAAATGACAAGATTTTTCAAAAAAAAAGAGGGATCAAGAATTATATTTGAGGTACAACTAGTAAAAATTTATATGATACAGACCTCAATAAGTTATTTTTTAATCATCTTCATTCAAAATTAAGAGAATATTGTTCCATACTATGAACACATTGTTTCGATTCAATCTCTTTCATCCCTTAGGCAATTTCCATATTTTCTAGAATGGAATGCCTTTATTCATCTCTACTAAAAAATTATGTATTCTTCTATTCATGGATAACTAAAAAGAAATTGTATGCACGAGAGATTTATTCCACACCTAAAGGATATCATAGGTTACATGTTATTTACATGAAAGATAATGTTTCCTCTTATCCACATATATTAGAGTGAAGAAAGTTGCCAATAAATGGTGTTGACCTACAACTTCCAAATCCTCAAGATTTTCATGTAAATCTAAATCAACATGTGGGTTAGTATCAATACATCATTCATATTCATTAATGATTAGTTGATATTTTTCATCAAAAAGAGAAATAATTAGTCAAACCATTAATTAATAGAGGCATATCATTTAAAGGAAATATATAGCAAAGATGTATAAACCTTGTAGAATATTCTTCTACTTACTCGTCTAATTTTATCCTAAGATCATTAAATTCATTGTATAATTTATTATAATCATAATTCTTAAAGGAAAATAAAAATTCATTTAAAAATTGTTCCAATATATGAACAAAGGTGGTTGGAAATGTCCCCCACTAACTCTTAACCCAACCATCAAAAGTAAGAGTGAACAACTTTCACATGAAAACATATTTAGATATAGATGTTTCACTCTCACCATCAAACTTAAGTTTTGACAAGAGATTAACTATCTTTAAAGGACTACTACATGACAATTTTTTAGAAACACATCTCCAGATAAGAGTTTGTAAATGAGCCATTAATAATAATAAAACATTAAAATGAATAGATTCACATGGTCAGGTTGTCATCTACCCTCCTTCTAGTGCCAATTGTTGACAAGTCAAAAAATTCCTTCTATTATCACTCAGGTTGTCCCTAAGCTCCTGAAGGGATACAACCAAGATAACCACAAACCAATCTTTGGATTACAGGTTCTAGCCCACCTGTAATCAAAGAGGGCTCTCTCTTGATAATTTAGCTTTGTTGATGATGATTTTAGGCTAGCTATTGGGCTCAATGGGTTTTGTTTAGGTTTGGATGGTGTTTGAATGGAAGGAAGATGCGTTCAAGAAGAGAGGCATGCATAGAGTGATAAGTTTCAAACCATTGGGCATGGAGTCAAGGAGTGGGACTGCAAGTAGGCTTTTTTTATCACAAGAGGAATATGGAGCAAGGTAGTTGCACATGAAACAACCTTCAAGCTAAAGAAATGGAATGAAATGTAAGGAATGAGAGGCAATTAAGAATCTCTCAATCAGCTTAACAGAGGGAAAGAAAATGAGCTCTATCTAGGGGCAGTTAAGAATCCCTGGATAACTATCACACATGGTGAATTAGGGCAAATATGAGCTAGATGGAATTCATATTTATGCCTAAAATAGATGAAAACATAAAGAAACCAAAGAAATTGAGCATAGAGTGCACTTAAACAAATTCTAAGCTATTCTTTCTTTCTGCTGCTTAGGTAATGATGTATGAATGGAAAAATAGAGGTAAGAAACACTTATTGAGTCATGTATCAGCACAAGAATTCCACAGTCACTCTTCAACCATTAAACACAGTACACAATCCATTCTTCGAGCTCGTAAGCAGTCTTTGATTATAGAAATTATCAAATATACAGTGCGAGTCTCTGCTCAAGCAAAACATCCAACCAACAAAAACCAACCCTTTGTTACATTTTTCAGGGTTGTTTTTATAGGTAAAATATCCAGAAGTATTTATTACAACCGACCTAAACAGGTATGTGGGGAAACGTTTTTTAAACCTAAACTTGTGCTGAAATTAAATGTAAATAAAATATCTATTGAGCTGCGCCAGAAGCAACTGGATCGAAAGGAGTTAATGTAGCGTCCTCGGTGACTTGGTGCAGTGCTGCTGTAATAACTGAGCTTTGAGCTTTGGTCTACTGATTTTATGTGAGTTTTAATGTGCAGTCACTGCGATGATGAGCTTTGAATGGTTCCTTAACTGCTTCTTGACTTTCCAGGATTTCTTTTAATGTTTTATTTGCCTCGAGCCCTGAGAAGATCGTCACTGATACACTCTTTGACATGGATTTTGGTTTCACATCTGCTCTGATACTCTTTGATGCCTGAATCGGGCCTCTCTCTTTATGTTGATATGCTAAAAAACCATTAAATCGGGCCTTTTCTGCCATTTTCGGTGCAAAAACGGCTGAGGAATCAAAAGATTCCCCAATTTGGCCCATTTTCCGTAGCGATGCGTCAAAAACTGCCTGAGAATTTGAATCCGGGCCTCCTAAGATGCTTTTTCGTGCTTACGCGCCCTTCTTTGGTGGGTGATGTTAGAATGACGTCAGCAGTGGGTCCTGGTACGGCGGGTGACGTGGCAGGGTGTTGGATGGTGCGGTGCATGGTATGTTTTTGCGATGCGATATGCTCCTTGGATGTGAAGGAAATGTCGCATCGGAACAAGAGGAAGCGGCATGTATTTCAGGAACATGACTCTTGCGACCTTCGATCACTGACTAGCGATATCGCATCGGCGAAAAGGGGAAGGAGCATATATATGTGGCATATAGTATTTGCGATACGCTGATTTGTGAAATGGTATGTATTTGCGATACGCCGATTTGCAAAATGGTATCGACGGAGCATCCATCGGGGAGAACCAAAACAAGCAACATTACCTTTGAGACCTCTGACCATGATGATCGTGTCGGAGGGGGTCCAAAGGGATCAGAAGAATGTTAAGGCAGTCGGAAAGGGTTATTGCGATCGGAAGAAGGGAATATATGGTTTTGAAGAGTACTCGAGGCCTCGGAGGAGGTCCGATAACCTAAAAAAAGGAATTTCATGCTTTGGAAGGAGTCCATTGCATTGGAAGATGGTTTTTAAGGGGCAAGATAACGGTTCCTGCTATGTTTCAGACAAACTTAGCAATTCCCAAGCGTACTTACGGTTATCTTTCAACCAGGGGGGAAGGGATAAATATATAGGGGAGTTATTAACATAGTTTTTAGTAGGGGAAGGGGGAAATAGATAGGGAGCTTATATAATAAAAGTTAGCAGTTAATATGACAGGTGATAAGAAAGCGCTAAGTATGTGAATCTCAGGCTTTTTAAGGGGAAAAATGATTTATAACGGGAGTATGAATATTCCTTGGTCAAAGCAGATCTTTACCAAGGCAGTGGATATGAAAATGGTAAAGCTGAGGGATATCAAGCAGATCTTGACCTCTTTGGGAGGTTAGTGAATGATCTGGAGAAGGAGGAAGAAGGGGGAGTTAGACATGCCTCGCTTGAGTCCTTCAAATGGCCACTTCCTTATAATTGTGACCTGAATAGATATGACACTTGAAAACATGAAATTGATCACAAATCAACATTCTGCAACCTCAAAACTACCTACCCAGCCTACTTACCTAGCATTTTCTCTTCTTTTCGGTTTGGGTGCACTTAGACTTGCAGACCCAGCTATTCAACTTTTTCTTTTTCTGTCCTCCTATCTATATCTACACTTATTTCATCCAGGGCACAGATTAGGCTTTTGAGCACCCTTACTTCTCTACCTATCTAGGAATCTGCCAAGATTAGGCTGTTTGGACAGATGTTAATTCTCTATATTCTAAAATGGAAAATTGAAACCTAGGGAGACCAAGATTAACCTGTTTGGACCTCCCTTTAACCAAAAGTTCTTCAAAATGGAATAGTACATCAAAATTGGAACACAGTAGTGGCCCTTGAACTGGCACCTTCTCCTGGCATCCTTCTTTGGCTTCTGTAGAAAATATGGAACATTGCAGCATGCAAAGGATGACTCATGATAGATGAGTAGCCTGTTGCAGCAGGAGGCTAACAGTGGCTCCACTTGGGGATGGCTTTTCTTTGTGAAAAGTCAAGAACAGCAGGTCAGACTGCCTTGATCTTCTGTTGTTGTTGTGGACTAGGAACACTTCTTTCTGTTAATTGCTAAATGATTGAAACTTTGGAAAAAGAACAGCACTTACCCCCAACTGAACTATTGTGAACTATATAGCATATCCTGCTTTCTTCTGCATGCTTAATGTTGTGTATAATGTTACCTGAGTACTGCCCTTTGGAATAGTCTCAATACATGGATCAAAACTGAGGCATTTTGCTTTAACTCTGTCTTTGAGAAGGTTTCTGCTGTAAAACCAAGAATGTTCCTCCCTTTTGTTGGGTGTCAGGTGATTGAAGTTTAAAGTCCTGAAAGCGACCTCCTTCCAACATGAATTGCTGTAAAATACGGCGTTATCCCTTAATTCCTCGAGTGCTTTCAAATATATCTCAATTGGTCTTGAGCATTCTTCTGTATTTTTATTGTTCCTTTCACTCAACATTGTGTTGTACGCTTATGCTGAAACCCATGCAAAAAGACAGGGTCTTTTGAAATGGATGATTTGCACGGGTTGTGCCTTATAAACTTTGTTGCGTTGTTTCTCCTGAGAATGATGTCGTGACTGATTATAAAAATAGAAGACTGCCTTTGCTCTGTCTCCATAACTTTGCTGCTCGGTTCCAAGGAATCGAATTGCTTATACAAACATAAAAAGGACAGCGATGACATATATACAAACATCAATCTACAAATATATACACAGGGTCATTGGGGGCATTGTATCCCTTTAAAATGGATCTCTATAATGTTTCAACATTCGGCCATTTACAGGGCCCTCTTCAACTGTTATTGCCTTGCACAACGCTGATCATGAATGGACCTTTCCAAAGAAAATCAAACTTTTCATGTTTGCCCTTGTTTTCTCTTCGTGAATCCCACCTCAGAACTTTGCTGCCAACACAAAAATCCTCAGCCTTGGCTCTTTTATCAAACATCTTTTTGAGCTTCTCTTGCAAAATTTGAGCTCTGTCATACACCTGCTCTCTAGTTTGTTGGAGGTGAATGGTCTGATTAATTCTTCTTTGGATGTCATTTGGTTCAGCCTGAATCTCCTGTAACAGTTTGATAGTGGGAATGCCAAAAGATGAAGGAAATCTGGCTTCCATGCCATATACAGGCTCATAAGGGCTCATCCCAATGGATTTCTTATTTGAAAGTCTGTCTACCCACAGGGCATTTGTGAGCTTCCTATGCCAATTCTTTTTGTTCTCTTCCAGCACTTTCTTAATAATGTTGATGAGACTTTTGTTGGATGACTCGGCCAAGCCATTGCCTTGAGGATAATAAGCTAAAGAGTGGCCCAAGGTAACGTGAAATTTATGGCAGAAGTTGATCATATTTCTGGATTTGAAAGCAGCAGCATTGGCAGTGATGATTTTCTCAGGGCAGCCAAATTTAGAAAGGATATTGTCCTCAAGGAATTTGATAATAGTGGAGTCATTTTCTTGCCTACATGGGATGGCCTCAATCCACTTGGTGAAATAGTCGGTGGCTGTTAAAATCCACTTGTGTTGGCCTGAAGAAGAGGGGTGGATTTCACCCATGAAGTCAAGACCCCATTGTTGAAAAGGTTGTTCGGTTGAGATAGGCTTAAGGGGCAAAGGGAGCAGTTTTCTTTTTCCTTCAAAGATTTGGCATTTGTGACATGAGACAACAAATTTTTTGACATCTGCAAAAAGAGAGGGCCAATAATAACAAGCCCTTAAAATCTTGTCAGCAGTGGACTTCCAATATAGATGCCCTCCACAGCCCCCTGCATGGAACTCTTTTATGATGCTATTGGTTTCAGTTATGGTTAAGCAGTTTAGCAGTATTCCTTCATGATTTTCCCAAAACAGGGCACCATCTAAGACACAGAACTTTAGAGCTTTCATCTTCAAAAATATTTTCTTAGTTCTGGACAATCCTGGGGGAGCACACAGGTTTAACAATACATAGCAAATATCGGCATACCATGGGGATTGTAAAAAGGTTTCGCTGATCTGTGGAGTCGCCAGCTCTTGTTCATTGCCTAGCTGATTGATGTCTAAGGCCTGAAGATTTGTTTCAGACATTAGCTTGGCTAAACCTTGTCCCTTTATCAGCTTTGTGGGCTTTATCTCAATGTCAAATTCAAGAATATTGGCAATCCATTTGCCTCTTTTTCCTTGTAGTCCCTCTTGAGTTAATATGTCTTTTATAATAGAGTTTGGGACATAGGCAATCACATGTGAATACAAAACGTAAACTCTGAAGTCTTTGATGGATTTGACAAGGGCATAGGCCTTTTTTTCCATGATTTTGTATTTTAAAGGTGCATCTCTTAAGGCTTGGCTGAAAAATGCAATAGGCTTTTCATTTCCTTGATCATCCTTTTGCAGAAGGACAGCAGCTATGGTGTGGTCTGAAGCAAAGGAAAAGATGATAAAATCCTTATCAAATTATGGACTTGTGAGCACGGGCGTTTGGGTCAAGGCAGATTTGATACTCTTAAAAGCCTGCTTGGTTTCCAGAGACCATCTTACCTTGGCATCCTTTTTTAACATGTTGCTTAACAATCTTATCAGTTCAGCTAAATTTGGGATAAATCTCCTTAGGAAATTGATTTTTCCGAGGAATGCTTACAACTCTTTTATGTTTCTTGGGTATGGAATTTGAAGGATTGCTTGAATTCTTTCCGGATCGATTTTGATACCGTCTTTCGAGATGATGTGGCCTAGCAACTTACCTTCCTCAAGGCCAAACAAGGACTTCTTGAGGTTCAAGGAAATGCCATATTTCCTGCATGTCATGAAGATCTACCTTAAGTGTCTGAGGTGCTCTTGATCAGATTTGGAGAAATGGGTTAAGTCATCAAGATAGACAACAAGGAATTCATGGATTTCCTTGGCAAATGCAATATCCATTGCCCTTTGAAAGGTAGCACCAACGTTCTTTAGCCCGAAAGGCATTTTAACATACTTAAATGTTCCCCAGGGTGTAGTAAAGGTTGTCTTGTCTTGATCATCTGGGTGAATAAGTATTTGATTGAAACCTGAGAATCCATCTAGTAAAGAAATCCTAGAGGAAACCACTACTCTTTGTAGGATGTGGTCCATTTTAGGCAAAGGGTAGTGGTCTTTTAAAGAGGCCTGGTTTAAGTTTCTTAGGTCTACACACAGTCTGATCTCACCTGATTTTTTCCTTGTGGGAACCAGATTGGATACCCATTCAGAGAATCTGATGGGTGCTATAATACCTACTTCAAACATTCTCTTTACTTCCTTCTCAATGAGGGCAAGAAGCATAGGGTTTATTCTTATAAGTTTCTACTTGAATGGTTTTTGATTTGGTTTTAAGGGAATGGTATGTTGAATTACTGAGGTGTCATAGGACTTCAAATCCTCATAACTCCAAGCAAATATATCTTGGAACTCTTTGAACAAATCCACATACTTTGGCTTTTGCTCAGGGGGCAGATTTTTGGACAACTTAATCATTTTGGGCGGTTCTGTTGTCCCTATGTTGTTTTCTTCTATTGTAGCATTTAAAGGCTCCATTTTTTGCTTTTTGGGCACATCATTTTCATCAAACATGTCTTCTAATGGAGTAAGGCCGACAGGCAAAAAGTTATTCTTTAAATCAATAAACTCAGCCTCTGCTTTGGCTGTTTCCTCTAAATGCATTTGTTTCAGTTGTTCTATGTTTGCATTGTCAAAGATTTGTTTTTCTGTTACAGCTGTTACAGCCTGCTAATTTTCATTTGTTTGTTGTTGGGAATCGTTCATGGCCTCCATGTCAATGTTTAAATTTGAAAACTCGCTCTCAAGAGTAAGGAAATTGTTAATATGGGCATCATTTTCAAATACTTTCCAATCTCTAATATTGTTAGGAACAGCGGGCCTATGTTTTATCTGAGCAGTAAAATGGTGATTTTGCTCGAAGGGAAGCTTGCATGTACTAGCAAAAGTGGCTAGGCTGTGGGCATGCATGTTATGGTTTCTAGAAATCTTGGCAAGCTCGGATTCAGTGAAGGTGTTAAGTATATCTGTTGCAGCAGTCCTATAGGCCCTCATCCTATTTTCATTAGTAACGAAGTTGCCCTTCTTTTGTTGGATGATCAAATCGGAGTCACCTAGAATGGACATCTTTGTAGCTCCTAGAACTTTGAGCAATTTTAGGCCTAAGAGGAGAGCTTCATACTCTACCATGTTGTTGGTACATCTGAAATTTAGTCTGTAGGCATGGCCTTCTGCATGATTGTCATGTGTATTGTGAATCCACACCTGCCCTTGCTCCTAACTTGTTGACAAAACCATCAAACTCTAAATACCATGTAATTTCTTGTTTTTGGTTTGTATCAAGAGTTTCAGTTATTTTAGGATTGGGCAGATCTAGAACCTTAGTTTGAGGAGGTTCTTCTTGTTTACTAGCTACCTTGGTTGTTGTGACTATTTTGTGGGTGCAGGCAATCGGTTCTTCATTTATGCATGTCTCTAGCTCTGAAGCTAGATGCTTCTCACCAATTGGAGGATCACTATCATCATTAAAAAGAATAAATGAATCCATATCAGAATGGATTGAGTAAATTGGAAAATTTTGGGGCATCTCCTCACTACTCACCACATACTTCATCAGTGTTTCTCTATACAGTCTCTTTGGTTGCCCAAAGATAGATATAGTGGCATAAGAGAGGTCGAGTTGAAGGGATCCTTACAGTTTTGCTCCCCATGATCTTGATAGGAGCATACCATATTTTGTTGGAATGTCAGCAACTACCACGTCCATTAGGATTGTCTTGTTGGGAAATTGGACTAAAGACACACAAAGGTCTTTGATTAGGCCTAAGCATTTGACTTGACTTGAGTCAAAGGAGTATAGATCCTTTTAGGGTCTCGTGACATCAAGATTTAGCTTTTCCATCACAGCTTTGGGCATAAGATTGTGTGAGGCACCTGAGTCAAACATAGCATTGTGCAAGATTTTGTCATGTATGTGCATACTGACATAAAAAGGTGGAACAAATCCATGTGTTGTTTTTCCATTAACTTCTGGACCAAACAGCAGCTCAGGGGTATCATCTAGAACATTTACATCATCCCTGACCTCTGGTAGTTGAAGTGATCTCTGAATTTGCTGCCTATATACATCATGTTTGGCAAGTTATAAGAGGGGGATGGATATTTTAAGTTTTCCAATCTCTGCTTCTAAATTGAATGGTTTCTCTAATGGAATCTTTATGTTAACAGCAGCAGATTTCTCCCTTTCAAGCGTGTTTTCTGTGTTTTCCTTTTGATTTTCAATATTGTGATAAATAACTTCTTGCGGTATTTTTGTTTTGGGAAGATTTTTAGGAGCGCTGTTTAAATTTTCTTTTGAGGAAGGAGGAGGTAGAGGTTGGTCAGTAGGAGGCTGTATGTGTGATATGTCCTCTTCAGTCACTTGATGCGGGTTTGGGACAGCAATATCAGTTGGTTTTGTTATGACAACCCTGCCTGTAATCTTATTAGGTTGTTTCCTGTCCTTTGCTTTGTTCGGTGCAGGGACTTCAATGTTTCTTTTTCTCAGCTTGTATTGTTTAAGGACTTCATATACAGCAGAATCATAGCCTTGTTTAGAGTCAAAAGACTCTCCTGACTTGGTCTGAAATTGTTTTATATCAGGGTAGTCTTGGTCTTCTTGAGTGATAAAGATTTGCTGCTCATTTTTCGAATTTATCAAGTTTATGTGGGTCTCTTCTGTGGGCTCACCGGATGTGGATGCCTCTACCTAGTTTTCTTGGAAAGGAGGCCTAATATCATGGTAGGGACTAGCCCTTCTAGCATTTGTGGTTTGATTTTTCCTGAAGTTTGGATTTCTTATGGTGTTGGACTGTTGCCCTTCCCATGATGATTTCCTCTCAACACTCTCTACTCTGTCTCCCAGCATATGCATGCCATTAATAATAGCATCTAACTTCTGGTCCAAGGCAAAGGGTTCTTCCTTAAAGGTAGTTCTTCTCTCGGTTCTAGCTCTGTTTCTTTTGGCAATTAGGTTTGCCTCCACACTAACAGCAACATTTTGCATCTCTGCAAGGTTTTGAGGGGCTCTTTCCCTTAACTGATACACCATTTTAGCATCAAAACCATCAGGAAATTTGTACAAAGCAAGATCAGGTGGAGGTCTTAAGTTCTGTGGTATTGCATTGTAGACATTATTGAACCTTGCACAATAATCCAAAACAGTTTCTTGAGGGCCTCTTTTGATAGTGTCATATTCAAATAATATGTGCAAGGGGTCTTTCTTTTTGTCGCATCTATTGATAAATGACTGATATAAGGCTTTTGGGTCTCGTATGGAATTGGCTAGGAGTGCTCTAAACCAGGTCCTGACATCATCAGTCAAACTTTGGATGAAAATCTTCATTCTTACACTATCATCATCAATCTCATAACTCTCAAAGTAATCCTGCATTTTCTTTGTATGTTGAAGGGTTGTGTAGGAATTTGTGCGATCAAAATAGGTAATTTTAGTCCGGTAATCCTAAGGCATAGCCCCGGGATTAGCAGGCAGCTGTAAGGGTGCATATCTATTAGCCATGACAACTGGGATAAGTGAAACAACTGGGGCGACTGGGATAATTGGAGTAGTAGTGGTGGTATTCGCAGTGGGTGTGGGTGTGGAAACAGGGTCTGTAGAGGTAGATGATGAACTAGGGGAAGTGGGGTTTGAACGGAACAGAACCTTAACAGGGGTTGCTAAATGGCTACGCTGAACTGTTTCAGGAATGGAAACAGTCAAACCTTCTTGTTGCTCTTGTTTTCTAAGTATCTTAGGAATTATATTGAGGTTATCAAAAACAGCTTGGGGATTTGGATCTGGATTTGATCTTGTATAACGTGAATGCTTCTTGGGAGCCAGCTTCTAGCTTTTTTTTTGAGAATTTTTCTAAGAATACAGGTTAACAGAAACTTTTAAAGGTCGGTTTCTTCCTCTACGGAGCTTCGGACTGGTTTTGTGAGATTATCAGAGGAAGGTCCCCAACGAAGTCGCCATTATGTTATCACTCAGGTTGTCCCTAAGCTCCTGAAGGGATACGGCCGAGGTAACCACAAACCAAACTTTGGACTGCAGGTTCTAGCCCACCTGCAATCAAAGAGGGCTCTCTCTTTCGGATTTAGCTTTGTTGATGATGTTTTTAGGCTAGTTACAGGGTTCGGTGGGTTTTGTTTAGGTTTGGATGGTGTTTGAATGGAAGGAGGATGCTTTGAGGCAGAGAGGCATGCATAGAGTGATAAGTTTCAAACCATTGGGCATGGAGTCAAGGAGTAGGACCGCAGGTAGGCTTTCTTGATCACAAGAGGAATATAGAGCAGGGTAGCTGCACATGAAACAACCTTCAAGCTAAAGAGATGGGGTGAAACGTAAGGAATGAGAGGCACTTACGAATCTCTCAATCAACTTAATAGGGGGAAGGAGAATGAGCTCTATCTAGGGGCAGTTAAGAATCCCTGGATAACTATCATACATGGTGAATTAGGGCAATATGAGCCAGGTGGAATTCATATTTATGCCTAAAACAGATGAAAACATAAAGAAATAGCAGAAATTGAGCATAGAGTGCAATTAAACAAATTCTAAGCTATTCTTTCTTTCTGCTGCTTAGATAATGATATATGAATGGAAAGACAGAGGTAAGAAACACTTATTGAGTCATGTAACAGCACAAGAATTCCACAGTCACTCTTCAACCATTAGACACAGTAAACAATCCATTCTCCAAGCTCGTAAGCAGTATTTGATTATAGAAAGTATCAATATACAATGTGAGTCTCTGCTCAAGACACACATCTAACCAACCAAAACCCAACCCTTGCTACATTGTTCAGGGCTCTCTTTATAGGTAAAATATCTAGAAGTATTTATTACAACCGACCTAAACAGGTCTGCGGGAAAAAGTTTTTAAACCTAAACTTGTGCTGAAATTAAATGCAAAATAAAATATCTATTGAACTGTGCCAGAAGCAACTGGATCGAAAGGAGTTAATGTGGTGTCCTCTGTAACTTGGTGCAGTGTTGTTGCAATAACTGAGCTTTGAGCTTTGGTCCACTGATCTTATGTGAGTTTTAATGTGCAGTCACTGTGATAATGAGCTTTGAATGGTTCCTTAACTGCTTCTTGACTTTCAAGGATTTCTTTTAATGTTTTATTTGCCTCGAGCCCTGAGAACATCTTTACTGATACGCTTCGCCGCAACACTGATACTCTTTGACATGGATTTTGGCTTTGCATTTGCGCTAATACTCTTTAATGCCTCAACCGAATCTCTCTCTTTCTTCTGATACGTTAAAACTGCAAAATCGGGCCTTTTTTGCTGTTTTCGGCGTAAAAACAGGTATGGAATCAAAAGATTCCCTCAATATTCCCCATTTTGGCCTATTTCCCGTAGTGATGCGCGCATTGAAAACTGCCTCAGAATTTGAATCCGGGCCTCCTAAGATGCATTTTCGCACTTGCGTGCCCTTCTTTGGCGGGTGACGTCAGCATGACGTCAGCGGTGGGTCTTGGTACGGAAGATGATGTCAGCGGGGTGACGTGGCAGGGCGTTGGATGGTATGGTGCCTTATATGTTATTGCGATGCGATAGCGATAACTGAAATGTTGCGGTATGCGATGAATTTGCAGTGAAAACCTGTCTTAATGATAAATCATGTTTTAAACGAAACATATAAGTAAATGAAGGCATGCAGCGAGGAAGTATTTGTGATGCGATACATTCTCTTGATGCTATGGCAATGTCGCATTGAAGCAAAAGGAAGTGGCATGCATTTTGGGAACGTGGCTCTTGCAACCACCGATTACCAATTTCGCGATATTGCATCAGTGGAAAGGGGAAGGGGCATATATATGTGACATATAGTTTTTGCGATACGCCGATTGCGAAATGGCATCGGCGGAGCATCCATCGGGGAGAAACAACAATGAGCCACATTACCTTTGCAACCTCTGACTGCGATAATCGCGTCGGAGGGGGATCCAAATGGATCAGAAGAATGTTACGGCAGTCGGCAAGGGTTATTGCGATCGGAAGAAGGGTATGTATGCTTTTGCAGAGCATTTGAGGCCTCGGAAGAGGTCCGATAATCTAAAAAGAGGAATTTTATGCGTAGGAAGGAGTCCATTGCATTGGAAAATGGTTTTTTAAAGGGGAAAAATGAGGGTTCTTGCTATGTTTCAGGCAGACTTAGCAATTCCCAAGGAATACTTATGGTTATTTTTCAACCAAGGGGAGGGGATAAATATGTAGGGGAGTTATTAACATAGTTTTAGTAGTGGATGGGGAGATAGATAGGGAGCTATATAGTAAGTTAGTAGTTAAAATGACCATGATGAAAAAACGCTAAGTGGGTGAATCTTAGGCTATTAAGGGAAACAATGATTCATAAAGAGAGTATGAATATTCCTTGCGTAAAGCAGATCTTTACCAAGGTGAATGGTATGGAAAATGATGAAACTAAGAGGCATCAAGCAGATCTTGATCTCTTCAGGGAGATTAGTGAGTGTCTTAGGGAATAAGAAAGAAGGGGAAATTAGTCATGCCTCGCTTGAGCTCCTCCATATGAAACTTGTCTGATAATTGTGACTTGAACAGATATGACACTTGAAAATATAAAATTGATCACAAATCAACATTCTGCAACCTCAAAACTACCTACCCAACCTACTTGCCTAGCATTTTTTCTTCTTTTTTGTTTGGGTGCACTTAGACTTGCAGACCCAACTTTTCAACCTTTTTTCTTTTTTTTTTTCTGTCCTCCTATCTACATCTACACTTATTTCATCCAGGGGCTCAGATTAAGCTGTTGAGCACCCTTGCTTCTCTACCTGTCTAAGAATCTACCAAGATTACGCTGTTTGGACAGATATTCATTCTCTATATTCTAAAACAGGAAATTGAAACCTAGGAAAACCAAGATTAAACTGTTTGGACCTCCCTTTAACCGAAAGTTCTTCAAAATGGAATAGTAGATCAAAATTAGAACACATTAGTCGTACTTGAACTGGCACATTCTCATGTCGTTCTTCTTTGGCCTCTGTTAGAAAATATGAAACATTGCATCACGCAAAAGATGACATATTTGGAATGTAAAAATGTCAATCATGAAAGATGAGTAACTTGCTGCAGCAAGAAGCTAACAGAATACAAGAAAGATTTCTATGGTATTTCAAACTATATATAGTTAGAATAGCATTATCGAGGATTAGCCACTCACACTCACAAATAAAACGTACTAATATTTAAATTTGTGATAATCGATCACTTTTAAAATTTAGAAATTGATACGTCTCTTCATTATGTTGCATGATGTGTATGGTATAAAACTAAAACATCTACCAACATCTCAACCTATCCATAATCACAACCATATTATAGTATGATAATTATCTATATATTAGAAGAAAGTTTGCTCTACAGACTTTCACCTCAACTTAAAATATATATCAAGTCATACGAACATTGTAATCACATAACATCAAATAAAGTTTGTGGTGTGATGTATATATTTGTAATGTAAGTTTGTGGTGTGAGTTATAAATTTATAAGTAAAAGAAAAATGAAAATATAAACCATTTTAGTAAAAAGTAAAAATGAAGATACAAACCATTTTAGTAAAAGCAAAAATGACAAAACAAACGGGAGTTTTTAATTAATTACATTCATATAGTGTTAAAATCGTAAATCATATAAATACATGTGATAAGAAACAAAATAATAATATTTGTACAATTAAAATATGGTATAATTT